>PNEQ01001830.1:13469-24822 GCA_003012365.1 Medauroidea extradentata | reverse complement strand
GTGTCCATTCGCTGATTTTCTTCAGAATGGTACTTTATTTCAAGCAATGCACAGCTTTTTATACAACTTGGTAGAACAAATCTCAGCAACAATTCTTTCAACAAATCATGCAACATATTATCCAATTTATGGATCAGTGGAGAAGAAGACTGAAAAACAGTATTAAATTTATCAAACACTGGAATTATACTAAGTAAAACTAGACAGATGGCCTTGTTGAGAGGAGACGACAAAGTCATGAAAAGATTTTCTTCACGTGTGTGTGGTGCACTTATTGTAGGCTTCGACACTTTTATATTTTCTGAATTCTTAAACAATTTTTTACCAGAGGACTCACCATCATCAGACGACTTCCTTTTCTTAGGCTCATGGCTTGGCTTGTCAGGTTTGCTACTGGATTTCTGGGTATTATTGACTTCTGAACTGCAAGTTGCTTCCACAGCTGGTTTTTTTGGGATCACATACGATGACAGGCTTGTAGACTGTGGTTTTTGCGAACTAAGTTGACCTTTGAAAAAACTTACCAGGGGGTCCCATTCCTCAACAAGTCTTTTCAAACATTTTCCAAGGGACAACGATCTTGTGCTCACGTGTTTGAGTATTTTTTTCGTTTCTTCACCATGAAGAACTTGAAATTTTTTCAAACTATCCTTGCGTTTTGAAGATTTTTAAGCTCATCTACTTTTATTGGTAAGCATGCTGTGCCTCTTTCTGCAGCTAAATTAATTAGGTGACATACACAGCCCACAGAAACGAGTCCTTTCTGTCTCTCTACCAATACAGTTACTGCACCATTTTTATTTCCCACCATAACTGCCGCGTTGTCAGAAGAAAATCCTATCACGTGATTTAGAGGAACATTTAACGATTCAAGCTCACTGACAAGTAAATCTCCAATATTTTTACCAGTTGCGTCACCCTGTAGTTCTGGCAACGAGAGAACAGTTGTCACGATATTTTGTACATTTGTGTCGAAATATGTTACCACAATGGGATATAATTTCGAGTCCGTATCATTTGTCCCGTCTGTTGCCACGGAATATGATGCAGTCTGTAGTTGTAGTACAATATCTTCTCTTGTTGAACGAGCCATCTCTGCAACGACCGCTGTTGTTTTCGTTCTTCCACTAGCGTATTTTTTTGCGATTTCCGAATCAGGAAACATCCTACGGAATAGTGGTGCTGCATGATCAGATGCGCTAAGCGCAATGTTATGCTCGATCAAAAAATATGTAAACAAACACTCTGTTTTAGTAATGTTATCAACTTCGGAACCAGCAGTGACAAAAAAACTATTTATTCTACGGCTACTTTCAATATTTTTCGCATAGGTTGTATGTTTGATAGACTTCAAGTGGTTCGAAATGTCATTTTTACCGCCGTGGGATATATTTAAGTCACACCTGCAAATGCTACAGAATGCAAACTTATCACCCCTCTCAGACTTAATAATGAACGGGAATTCCTTGGTATAATCTTCCCGAAAAGACTGCGAATACTGTTTCTTGCCCTTACAACTCATTTCGATGTCACAATCCTATGCACCATTTAAAACAAAACTAACACGTACACGCACAGAACGAAATACACCAACACGTTTTGCTATTACCGCTAAAATTAACTACCAAACACGACTCATAGACACGCCATATTGAACTGGCGCCTGGAAAAAACCACAAACAACAAATAAAGCGTCGAAGCGAGGGTACGAGGCCGAATAAACCCGACAGGCCGTTCGGTTGTCATCGGCATCGCTGGTCGTATCATCGCCAGCCATCCTACCTATGTGACACTTATCGGCTCGTAAAATTGCGTGAAATCAAACTATGATGATGTAACACAATACAGCATGCAAAAAATTGGTATAGTAATCTATTGACGATTGAATTTCTTGTGTGGCCTAATAAAATGTTAGACGGCAGATACGCTAATTCATCTCTTCATAAATAATTTTTAAAAATTATATTTTTTTTTTTTTTAAAAACCGTACAAGATTTCACATTGCCGTACAATCGTAAAAGGCCCCGCGTTTCCGTACATTTTACTGGCGAATCGTACAAGTTGGCAAGTATGTATTAAGTTTATGGTTTTTGAAATTTCACTTGTGCGATGAGTAAGCCTCCTCTTGGGGGTGATTCACTGGCAGGTCAAAGTTCAGGCATGGAGAGGCACATTCGAGGGGTGTGCAGGCATGATGTAGCCTGGTCAACAAACTCCTTGTTTGTAGCATCATTGGTAGTAGTGCCGTGTGCAACGGAGTACTGTTGAGGTATTGCGCTGCAGACCTATTTCTCCACTTGGCTGCAGAACGTGTCCCCATTCAAATAAAATAATGGATATTGTCTGTTTATATTGTTGTAAAACAATAATTATTTATATAATGGGCAATGTGAGGCCAAAATTGTATGACTTAAACCTTTACTTGTTGCTTTTGGACGTATTGTGGATCCAGTTGTATCACTCCGCCACTGTGCAGAGTAAGGCAGAGTATCCGCCTAGGGATCAGTCAGTCGGAGCTAGTTCACAGGCTTGAAGTGATGGCCAGCTGAGTGTAACAGTCTGGGAGTCACTGCGGTCGAGAGTAGTGGTGGAAGACAGGCAGGCGAGCATTGGCGTGGGTAGATGAAGCCTCGGGGGCCTATTCGCCAGTAGACGGGGCAATAATTAAAGTCCTCTTTGTTTAATTCTATGCAATAAGAATAGAATTGAAAATTCAAAAGAAAAGGTGTCCTTAGCAGTATGTGTTATCATAATTTAGCGTGGTAGTTATAACCCTTAGCAGGTTACGTCTCAGTTTTAATCAATGAAAAATAATTGTAATGGTAGTACTGAGCTCAGACTTTTACAGACGAGAAACATGTTGGGGAACACTTGCAACACCAGCAGAACTTTGGGAGCCGGCATCATAATGTATTTCAAGTGATTTTTTTTTTGTCATCATAACCTGCTTTGTTGCTGATGACCGCAAGTGTTGAGCTTCGTTTGTTTCGTCATGAGCAATTAAATAAACAAAACTGAGATATAATTGATTTTTCATTAATTATCACTAAATAAAGGAAAAAAGAAGAAAGTTGGAACAAAAGGGGCCATACAGGTATAAGATACAGTACTAGACTGGAACAGTTGTAATTCCGTCATCAGGCGACGAAAGAGGACCCAGCTTCTCCATTAGATTCTGCCGTGATCGAACAGAGACAGTTTAATTATTCAACAGACATTCCCTGGTGGCAGGCTGCCACGTCACTTCAAGAATTGACTGCCCAAACAGGGACATCAACCTTGTACCCATAGGTTAAAATTCTAATGGTCTACCGTCTGAGATATTCAGGCATAAAATGCAATACAGGGACTATATATTTATTCGTCCAGTATCACCAGTCCAGTGTCCGGGAGAAAACAGCAGCTGAGCCACACTAGAAATTTTGAAGTAATTTTATTGTTTTATTATTTATTATATATTTAAAAACTTTATTTGTGGTTGCTCGTATAAATGTTTCTGTTCAATATGTATGTATTTATTTTGTCATAATTTGTTGTTATTCTTGTTTATTTTTTATTTTGTTATTTTTTTTTTCAAATCTTTATGTTTAATAATAATTGGTAGTTTAATTTTTCTATTTCAAACTTTTGAAGCTGCTGAGGGGTCATATACCTGATGTGTTTGGAACATTACTATGGTAACTGTAATGGAGTTGGAGTCTGCAAGACGTTTTCGTTTACGCTGAGGCAAAAATGTTGAAGAATGTTGACTGATAGAAGTAATTGTAAGAAGAGTGAATTGCACCTCAGAAATTAAAAGAAATTTCAAGAGGTGATTATTTTACTCCCACTCACCAAGATCCCAGCCCAATACAAGTTAAACACTCCTTATATCCAACATAATCCAGTCTTATGCATCCACGTATTTCCTCATTCCAAGCTGGGAAATAACTTCTTTTTTTTTTCTTTGATTAATTAATGTGATACAGCCAAACTAGCCCTAGGGCAAATATCAAATTTGGATCAAAATTTAACTTTATGAATTTCAAATAAACTAATTTCAATTTAAAGACCAACATTTTAACTATATGTAGATTACATCCAATTATTGATTTTTTTCTCCCCTTTTTTATGGTCTGATTTAGTGACTTACCTAATAATAAGATTTCTAATAATATATTGTGTTGTCCTAACTATTAGTAAGTTAATACATTTAATTCTAAAACAGCTCTCCTATGAATTGAGTTCTTATTTACTATACTATATTGTGGAAAACCCAAGGACAATTGAAACTATGGTGAATTTATTTAGTAACGTACATTTTATTGAATAACTTTTCCTGATAATTTACGTGTTTTATTTGTACCCTTATGGGTGTAAGGTGTGTTGTTGTTCTTCAGAAGTATATGACATAGCCTATATCCTCCTAGCCACCAACTCATAAAGGGATCTACAGATAGATAGTAATAAATAAATAGTCAATTAGTAAATATCCATGAACTGGCTTCATACTGTGTAACACCATCATCATTTCAACAAAAATTATTCTGTAGCAGTACATGCAGAGCTTTTCATGCTTTACATAGCCGGCCACAGTGCTACAGAAAGAGTGACGATCCAACGTGGTGGCCTACAAAAGGCACCTACACACCAACCTTGTTATTTTAGTAAAATTCAGTACAGACTATGTCCGAAGACGAAGCTCCTTATTTTCTAAGAAGTTCAATGCATTGCCGTCACATGGAAAGACAGGGCCTAGTCCAGTTGTAAATACATTTTGAAAGAGACTACATACAAAGGTTAAGCCTACAGGACAACAGACAGCAAGCTGCTTCTTTTCCAGTAACATAGCAGACTCAACCCACAGAAATAAATTTAATAGATTTAGAGGTGATTGAAACAAATACCAGCAGTATATATGTTAGAGCAGTAACATTTACCGTTCTAACACAAACTACGATTTGAACATATCCAATGAAGTATTGTGTTCCAAACTACAAGTCAAGATCAGCGGACATACCACACTTGCACTTTTGAATAACGGCACAGAAATCAGCTATGTGAGCGAAGAATTTGTGAAGAGAATTGAGAGCAGTGGAACACTACTACTGATAGTACTGTGATGTTGCGGCTGTTTGTAGTCCCTGTTCGCGGCGCAAAGTTGTAGCGAGTCTGCGTTGTTCCCTGGCCACTAGACGTGACGAGTGCAATGTTCGCACCAGGCTGCGTGACACGTTCTTTGGTTTACCCACACAGCAGTCGAGGTTATGTATCCTGGCGTGCTCCGGATAGCTCAGTTTGTTCAATTAAATGGAGGCGGAAATCATCATTGTGTTTTTACAGATTAAAACTCACGTAATATAGCAACTGTAAGGTTATTTTCAATACCACTTTTTACAATTTTTACTTCATGATGTTTCTACAAATGGCGGTTCGGTACCAAACACAAATAAAATGGTCAGATGTCCAGCGTTACCATGTCTGCATTTGATTAAACAAAAAAAGATAAATACGAAACACCCGCCTGTTGCTTGCAATTTTAGTAGTCATTATGCCATGTCTTCACATAGTTATGGCACAAATCCCATATTTCCCACTACCTTAATACAAGTTTCAAATTTTATATTTGAAAGGAGCCTCTAGTGACACTAAAATCTCCTAATATTTCTCCAGCGCTCCCAGGGCCAGCCCCACTGTGCCCTCGCGACCTGCACACGTCTCTCCGCAACACATCTCCCTCGGACCAGCGCCCAGCACCAACTCGACCACTCCGGGCCAGCGCCCGTCACCCACTGACTACCTCACTGCAACGGACGTGGTAACAAATAGCGCACCTCTGCGGAGTGATACAACAGAATCCAAAATTTATCAAAACCAGCAAAATTACACTTAAAACATATTACAAAGAATTCCGAAATTTGAATTCATAGTTCTTACACCAAAATAATAAAGAATATTAACACAAATATAACAACTGGAGACGAATAGCGCACAACAGTGGAACTACTTACGCGGCGCAATACCCTAAGACACCCCCTGCGACGGCTGACCAATGTGCGTCAATAACCTACGTCATGAAGAAATTCAATGAAGCAAGCGATCAACCACAACGTCTGCGCCAAAAATCCTACATCCTGGAGAAGCTTCAACAACTGCAAAACTCCAAATTTTAGAAAAATAAAAAGAAAATTTATATCAACAAAAATTATTAAAATTTTACTGTGGTCAATTTGAAACCAAACAAGCCAGGAAAGTAAACAAACGACTCTAACTTAAAATTGCAGAGTGTATTTTAATATTTAAATTTTGAAATGATGAATTTAAATTAAATATGTCCCCAAGTACTAGGTTATTGAATCCTGTTGTATCATCCCGGACACCTGACGAACTAATACTGAAAAAGGCATATAGCCTGTTATTACAGATTAAAATTTAATGAAGAGAAAAAATATTTTGTATAATTTTAAATAGGGTGGGGAAGTGGCTGTACACTTCACAGTTCCAGTACCTAAAATTAAGATTCTCTTGTGTATTTTTTTATTTATATTACAGTCCATAGATTTCAAGTGAGTACAAATGGCCCTAGGATGTGGAACAAGTCATCGAAAAGTTTCATAGGAATAACTAGCGTTTTCATCAATAGACAAACTGTAGTAGATACTGTGTATTTTATTTATTTATATTACAGTCCATAGATTCCAAGTGAGTACAAATAGCTCTAGGATGTGGAACAAGTCAAGAGTTTCGTAGGGATAACTAGCCTTGTCATCAGTAGACAAACTGTAGTAGGTACTGTGAAATTTATTTATTTATATTACATTTCATAGATTCCAGTTGAGTACAAATGGCTCTAGGATGTGGAACAAGTTGAGGGTTTTATAGGGATAACTAGCCTTGTCATCAGTAGACAAACTGTAGTAGGTACTGTGAAATTTATTTATTTATATTACATTTCATAGATTCCAGTTGAGTACAAATGGCTCTAGGATGTGGAACAAGTCAAGAGTTTCATAAGGATAACTAGCCTTGTTATCAGTAGACAAACTGTACTAGGTATTGAGGGCATTGAAAATCCAAAGTTAACTGCAGTACCTGTTGTGAAAGGATTTGTGGAGCCATTGATATTGGGAATAGATTTTTTTGTCAGCCTATTCTACAAAGTTGGATTTTAGAAGCTGGCTTTCATCAGCACCAGACACAGAGGTGCTTTTAACCCAACCAGGTAAATGGGTTTGTTACACAGAGATATAAGTTTGTACTGTTTAGCATTTAGTAAAACTGTTTAATAATAGGAACTCTCTTATAAGGTTTTACCTTCCATAGTATTTCTTTGTCTCTCTTTAGAAATATAACAGAGTTTTGCTGAAACACACTCTGTGGACAGTTTTTTTTATATATACATATACACTCACATAAAAATTGCTCATAGCTTCTTGTTGCTTTGTTCTCCTTCAATTTCTGTAGCTTTGACTTTTTATTAGATAGTGTACTCAACACAATATCTGTGTGAAATTTTGATAGTCTGTAAAATTTAAAACTAAGTGCTGTAAAAAAAGTAAAGAGAAATCAATTGTATTTGTTAAGAACATAATATATGAATTACAAAGAAATCTGTTTGATTTGATACTGATCCAAAATTGATGTACTGTATTTGTAAAACAGCATTTCTTAATTCTGTGCCAGCCATACAAATAATAAGGTAATCAATGTAAAATTTTCAATTACAGTATGCAATGGCAACAGTTTTTTTTTAATATAGTTTTATTTCAGAAGTGTTCATTTTATAGTTAACCACCTGTAGTCCTTATTTTATTGGAGTTTGCAAAACAATGGACTGTGTAGGTCCTGGGGCCAGGCGAGACAAGGGACTTCCCCAGCAGCCAGGCTGCCCACAGCTCGCCGCTCTGCAAGCTGCTCTTCCGCATTGAAGGAGTCAAGTCTGCATTTCTTGGGCCAGACTTTATCACTGTCTGTAAGGTGCGTGTTTAACATGACGACTTCTCCTTCTATTAGAGCAGCAGAAATGTTCGCACAATTCTGGCCTGCAAATTTTGTAAAAACCCTTTTTTGTTGCAAGTTACATTTACAAGATGTCCAGTATATACAAAAGACAGAAGCACAAGTACATTACAAGACCATTATAACGTAGTTCGAGCTATTTTTCCTATTTAGAGAAAGAAATTGACATTATTTTATTCAATTTTGTTCGGATTATCCATTAAGACAAACTACATTTGTATGTATTACGAATTTAAAGTAGGAAAAGTTTTGATGGTTTGTACTTACATATAGCTATTTTAAGACACAGTTCGGATTAGACACAAAATTTTAGTTGAATGAACTTTTTGCAGAATTTGGGTTCTGACCAAAGTATATAACAAGTACACATTTTTTCCTTGGATGAATTACTTCTTTATTTGAGATACTACAAAGTTGTAAACAACATCAAATAAGTACTTGTAATAATTCTACTGTAATATTGACAATATCTACAAGAATAATTCTTTTAGTGGCAATTGTGCAACAAACACTTGAAAAGTGAGAGTAAATAAGTTTATTAGTATTTAGTTTCTACAAGTTTTTAAGACGGTGCTTTGTGATAAATATTACAAAGTACAAGTTCTTTCACTAATATTACATGTTAATGGAGACTACAAGTCATTCCCACTTTCAAACTTCCCGCCACACCTATTGTGTCCTCTGGCCACTAGGTGCACTGATTACCAATCTCCGCTAAACAATAGACATCAGTGTGCCTCCACTCGCCGTCTGAAGAAGCCGGCCTGGCCGGCAAAACATCGCAAGCCTCCGCGCTTCCGCAGAAAATGTGTTCGTCCTTTCTTGTGTGTGTTCTATCTGTCCCCGCTTCTTAAGCAGACACCGTATACACAGGCTGCCAATCTTAGTCGAGTTGTCTGTGACCAAGGCACACTACTGCCTTTACACACCCACCCATGAGTTAACACTCAACATTATCATAATTACACAACAACAACAGATTCAAACAGCTACTAATGACGTTAGAGCAATATCTTTGTAGCAGAATATGTATTAAGTTTTCAATGTCGGGTACAGAGTGCAAATACAAATGACACGGCGATGAAGTCAAAGTGGGTATGACCCAAATACAATAACCAATATGCTGTTAGAAGAAATACAGTTAAATTAGTAGCAAATTACCTTAGTGTGCTTGAGCTACAACGCTAACTCTCGATTATTAACATAATTATTGCAGGAAAACACATCCCGCTTGTGCCAAGCTAGCGCTCGCGACGACATAACCCTGATAGTCAAACTCAACCGAAGAACTAACAGAATCAAACCAAACTGGAATAGAAAGCATTAACCAGGATACAAAAACAAGAATACTATTAACTTACCAAGAATATACCAGGGAGTGTCGCCGCAGTCGCGAGCCCACACAACTGCCCACTAAGAAGACTGACCGTCTAGCACACCCGCTCCAGCCAACTCAGCTAGCACGGAGAGGTAAGGAGAGGGGAGGAAGGAGGGAACACACGAGCATGGCTGACTACGGCTGAGCGGACACGAAGACGTTCAGATGGAGATAACAACAAACACTGCTTCGGGGCACTCAAGGTCTCGTCTAACACGTAGGACCTTAAATTCGCGATTTGTATACAATGCACCTTGACGATCATCTTCTTGGTTTGCAGGCTTGGGAGTCACTGACTCCCAGTACATATCAACGAGTACTACTCTGCAAGTATTTGTGCACCGTATTTTATTATTATTATTATTTTTATTATGTAATTTGTATACAATTTTGTGTAACTACCTCTTATGACCTCACTATCAACGAGACATATAGCAGAGTAAAAATAATCAGCATTATAAACATAATTTGCGCACTTAATGTAGCATTACAAAAATTGTATTTTTAGGAATTACTAAAATGTTAACTCTATTCAAGGTATTGTTCAGGATGCTCAGTTTTAATTACCTATCTTCAGCAATGTTGTTGTCTATATGGAAGTCTATAATGATGTTGCTTTTTATCGCTTGTTTAAAGAGATAAGTATATGTAATGAATTTGTAACTATTCCTACATGAGTGAATATTTATAAAGTTGTGATTGGGAATAGAATCATTTGAGTTTATATCACTGTTTTAATACTAAAGTTCCTACCTTACTGATATTATTATTTTCTTCGTATTCTTCTTCCAGCTGCATTATAGCTATTTCTCTGTTTGTAAATATTTTTCTTTCATCTAAGAAATAAAAGTCAGATTACCACAAAAATTGTTTAATTGAAAAATTTGTATAGTTTATAAACTGCTGGTATCGTCAGTAGTGGTGATTTTTTGTTGACTCGCTACAGGCAGATGAAGATGTTGACTGGAAGCTTCTGAAGCCAGAGATCTTTGCAACTATAATGGACTTCTTTGCAAGTGGCTTGCCTGTCATTACAGGTGATAAGCCACCTTCAGACACTGGTGAGTTCATCTGTTTCAAATTGTTGAGCAGGGAATTAATTCTGTATAGCATGATATATACAGTAAACATTTATTGTAATAAGGTTATGTGAATATTTGCACTCTCTTCTCCTCAGTTCAATTTCCAATCATCCCTTCCCACTTTGCTTCCTGCCCCCACTTGTTGTTTGCTTTCTAATTAAATAAATATATGTTACGCTGGTTAGGCCAGCTTCATCAGGTAGCGAGTTCATGCGTACTGAGTAATGGTGGCAGCGGAAGTATGGTTGGTTGCCTTAGTGGCCAATAAATTTAATAATAAGGAGAAGAATGAGGGAAATAAACACGAAATTGAAGATAGATACACCTAGGTGTGGTGGTACTGATAGTTTATAAGTCATTTGAAAAAATGTTCAACACACGCTCACATTTTGCTCTCTGCCTAACACCTGCCGGCAGAACACCTCTTAAATCTTGGGTAAGTTCGTGTGTTCGAGCCCTAAACAAATGAAAGAGGTGAAGTTCCTGGCAGTTACATCGCTTTTTAATCCTCAAATGAAGAGTAATACAGTTGCAGGTAAAACGTGTGTGGCAGCGGAAAGATTGACTAACACAATAATGGCCGTGATGTTTTGTTAGAGTTCTCGGACGCGGGAAGCAAAAAAAAATAAAGTTCAAGATCAAAAAATACATTTTGTCATCCCTACATCGCAACTGTCGTAATCACGGTTTGCGGAACGGGACATTCCATGTCAAATCAACTAAGTGAAAAAAAAAAGATGTCATAGAATTTAATTATTTTTTGTTTAATGGTAGTATTACGAAATTAAATGAAAATGCCCTAGTTACAATTTTTTTGGACTGTTAGTTTCTGAGTTATGAATTTTTTAAATTTTAAGAAAATGATTAATTTTGCTGCATTTGGAAATCTTGTAAT
>PNEQ01001830.1:0-12469 GCA_003012365.1 Medauroidea extradentata | reverse complement strand
TATTTCTGGGCGAGCACTCGCAATGTTAATTGCCTGTGTCTGTTAAACTGCGTCAAAAGAACGGTTAAATAAAAGAAAGAAAATGCCGATATTATGATTTTTATTTATTTATTCATCTGTAGCTGATTAACCTCACTGCTATCCGGGCATCAATATAATAGGCACCGCCTCTACATCAGCTCGCTGTGTTTTTGTTTTTGTTTTTTTGCCGGCTAACTACTTGTAATAGCAACGGAGGAGAGTTACGTCCAACATGTAAACAAACAAACAACATACGTAGAAGAATCAGCCCCACTACATTCTGCCGTCCCGAACAGGAACGACGTAACCTCCCACACATCAAAATAACAACGAGAAAAGAAAGAGGGAAGCCCCACTACATTCTGACAGCCCGAACAGGGACATCCTAACCTCAAAAACCAGCTTCTAGATAATAACAACACTGCAACGTAGACGAAAGCCCCATCACAGCACCTTAGGTGTAAAGAATGTTGTACGTAGTTCAAATAGTTTGGTTTGAACAGTATAGCAACTCCTACAAAAATTATTGAAAAAAAAAAAATACTATGTTATAGTTATTTTGCATATAGATTTCACGGTACATCTGTACACTAATTAACATTCGTGAGATTTTACCAAACAAATATACAAAGACATTAAAATAAACACAATTCAGCTAATCTAATGTTTCATTAAAATAAAAAAACTTTCACTTTTTTGAAATTGTAAAAATAGTCACAAAAAATACTATTAATGTGTGTGTATAGCTTTATTTTCTTATCCTGTTCATTTCTAAAGCGAAAGAATTAATCGAACTTGCCAACTGTCCGCAAATGTTAAATCTATCTTCATGTACTTACTCTTTATCTGATCTCTTTAACCTAATGATCTGACTTAAGCATCTTTCATAAAAGGTATAATGTAACTACTGCCATGTTACTGACAAAATAGTTTAAGAATAATAATTTATGAAATTAGCACCAGTGCATAAAAATACACGTAGACTTGTATTTTCCCTTGAATATCGCCAACTTTTTTTCTGCGAAATTGTACATGAAAACGAAGAGTTCAGTTCAACTTAGGTTAATTCTACTACAGGTTAAGAGAAATAAATACGTTTTTTATGGGCGAGCCTGGCACAGGATAAATTTCTGCCACTAGTTTCGCTTCAATCGTTATTGTACCAGATAAATACGAAACCGTAGTGAAATGAAATTTAAATAAACTTGGAAAAAAGATAAATTTTTTTAAACTTAATTTTAAAGTGAAAAGATACCGATTTCACGTTTCAATTTATCAACTTAGTGCAACTTAAAATTCAGAAATGCTCTGTGATTGGTCAGTTTTGTGCACTACCGATACCAGCGCTCAAGCGGCAGAAACTTCCTGTGGCAAACTTATAACATTGATCTTTCTAACCTGTAGTAGGATTATTCTTAGTTCAACTCAGAGGCCGTGTCCGAAACTACTATTTAGGTTACTAAATCTACTACGTGACCAGGTTAGTGCAGTAAATATTTGGGGATTTAGGGTGTAAAATTTACTGACGTGAAGTAGCATGCAAAATTCCCAAATACCTCCGTAAATTCGTCGACTGCTGTTCACTTACGTTTTATACTCTGCTTTTAGGATCAAAAACGTATAAATATACATAAAAACAGTAATAACATAAATTAAAAGCCCATAATGTTATTTTGTATGTAGCAAATTATTTTTTTTTATTTAGAAATAAATTTTGTATTTTATAAATAAATCAACCCTAAAACAAAATAAATACTATAGTAGAATTCGTAATTTAGGCTGTGAAAGAAACAGCTAATTAGTTTATAAACGAATAGACAATATATTCCATAGTGAAAAAAATATAAGAAAAAAACTACATCGAAATACCAACAAGTCTATAGCTTCCAACTTTCCCGCACGCAGCACTGTTTCATAACGTTCGAATCTATCCACTCTAAATTCCCAAACCCTAAATATGTAAAAGCTTCGTTTCGGACACGGCTAGACACGTAATGGAATTCTGCGTTTGTTGGCCAGACTGTCGGCACTATGCTTCCACTTCGCAGTTCGAGGAAGGAATGGGTTATCAGCACAGCAATCTCCGCGCGTATCATGTGTCCCATTGCTTGCCATTGGACTCACAGTGGAAGAGGTGTCTTAACGACCATCCAAGAAAATATGCAAATATGAAGCTAGTTTGACGCAATGCCCTTGTCGAGCCAGACAGTCTTAAGTGTAAATTGTCTGGTTCCCGTGATTTCACTGTGACATTCTTAACATTCTGGGCTTTATAATCACAGTAACATTTTTGTAACCATGGCTTGTTCAACCATTGTCCGAATTTTGCTAGACATATTTATTTTTGTAGGCAGTTTCTTAGTACGATTTTTATATACATACATATATAAATACATAGTCAACTCTTAACTTGTCATTAGTCTCCCCCATTTTTAATTTAATTAGGTTCATCTTCCCTTCTTGTCTCAGGTGTCACCCCAAAGGTTTGAACTTTTTTGCTTGCTAGGAGAAGTTTGTTTGTGGCATCCGTATGGGTAGTTGAATTGTCAGTTACCATGCCATCCAAGCTAGTAAACAGGAAATACATAATGAAGAATGCCAAGTGGCCTATAAATGTTGTCATACATGGTATACTACATTTTAAATAGACTTGCTAATGATGGAGTAAATCAAAGTATTCTCTCTCTCTCCCTCTCTCTCTCCCTCTCTCTCTCCCTCTCTCTCTCCCTCTCACTCCGCCCTCTCTCCCCCCTTTTCTCTCTCCCCCTCTCACTCCCCTTCTCTCTCTTTAGCTTATAACACACAATATGTATATTGCACCATACAAGAACATGGTACAAAGTTTATAGCACACAATTCACATGTGAAGAACGATCCTCTTGAGTGAGCACGAGAGAGACCATGGAAGCTCAAAATGAAATCCTTTTCTGGCCATAGATTAGTGCTCGCAAGTCAACTAGTCTCCGCAGGTGGGGATCTTGCTGATTGATCGTGGGACCACACTTGGTCACGGGAGAAGTACAGTGGCTCCTAATGCCTCGACTGCAAATTACAGGTTATATTATAACTTTGTGGTACTATTTCGGACATAGCATGTTGTCAAACCATCTAGAGAAGTCTATGTGGATAGGGCAGGTGAGGAATAATCTGGACGTCTCCTTGGTCAGGAAACAGAATGGAGACATCTGGATAACTCCGTTGAATATGAGCTCTCTCTATACGTAATAAGTTAACTGCTCTGCCGTATGTATACCGCTAGCAGAAGGGGGGAATGATAGGCCAAAATTGGAAGGAGGTGATGATACCCGAAAATGCATGAACTCTTCTGCTGTAAGTTTTAAAGAAGCTAATTGGACGAAACTTGTTCTCTAATCAAAGTGCCAGCTGGCCACTATGAACAGTATGTTGCAAGATACTTAAGGTGCACAGCTAGCATGCGCCAATTTACTGTGTTTAGTTTTCTCTCACAAAAAAATTTACATATGTTTTTCAGCTTACTGTAGAATATATCGTGTACATATGATATGCATTTTTGATTTTTGTAGAAAAATTCTCTGCAACAAAGAACCACATGAAAAAAAAAATTAAAATTTTGGGTTCCATAGTTTTTACCAAATTTATTTGAATAGTTACCAATGTACTGTTCTTGGCTGTTACTAAAGGAAGTGTAATTTTCATCTTGATGACTAACATAAATTTATTTCATATAAAATGTGTGAACAATAAAAATATTTAGTCGTTGAAAAAAAAAAATGCAAACTTGCTTACATGTGTTAATCCATAGAAGCTAAGTATTGAGTAAAGAATATTTTTATCCAGGTTTTGGGTGTAGAACAAATAGAAGATGAAGTGCAAATTATCACAAAGAAAGAATTTGAAGAAATGGAGAAAAAAATGAAGCAGAAGCAAACAGAACCTACAGCATAGTAAACACTAAGTGTTGTGTTTGCAACAAATTCTTGCACTTTTGGCTACAGCTGTGAAATATTTGGTATCAACGTGTGGCAGTTAGTGATTCTTTAATTGTGCCTCTCTACGTATTTATTTTGTCTATGAGAGACTATGTATGATTGATTTGTAAATAAAATTGTTTTAGCTTGTTTGTGTATTTGTTGTATGTTCATTGTATAGGCCTTCTGATAAAATATTATTTCAAAATGTTCTAATTTGGAAAGTAGAATATGCTATATTTATTTATATTTAAAGTGACCGGTGAACATTAATTCTCGAAATGCAAATATAATAGTGTAAAAATGCCCGAGACTGTTTCCAAATGTCACCATGTGGTGGATTCTTGCAACTGCAGTTAGCACATGATGCCTAAAATTACAATACAGGTAAGGTAAGTGAGCTTAACATCGTGTTGACAGCGAGGTCATTAGATATGGTGAGACACAACTTGGTACAATGACAGGAGCAGGGAGAGGAGTCAGCCATGACCTTTGTTAAGGATCCATGCCAGCATTAACCCGGAGCGATGTTGGGAAACCATGGAAAACCAAAATCAGGATGGCCACGGTTGGGGATTGAACCCAGGTCCTTCCGAATGCGAGTCCAACAAATTACAGTTGCTCCACCTTGCTCAGTCAGTAAGTATGGTACATAAGAGAAAAAATTTTAAGGCATAAGTTTTCTCTCTTCCCACAAAGAGTCTTGAATGATCTAGGTAATGTTCTATGCTAAAGAGAGATCTTTAGTTTATTATGCAACTAAATTGAAGCAGTGAACTTCAATTTAATGATTTACATATGACCAGAGAGTAAAATGAACTCTTAAATGTCATAAAAAAGTACATGTTGTAAGCGCACTGCTGCCTGATTCATTTGGCCATTTGAGTGGTTATTTGCCTAACAGTTGAGACCTTTACAATATAGAAAAGTTTATTCTCGTGGTCAGGTAGTTTTCAAGTATTCTGAGGTGGAAACAAATTACAGCAACAGAACCCTGTTACAACATACCTGGATGTAACTTTTTTTTTCCTGGGTCCCATCATTTTTACTTCGACTACGTGCATAATGCTTTAATTTCCTGCTTATAAGAGTACAGTTTTTTTTTAACCCTGCATATAACATGTCTCTTTCTCTTTGCTCAAGTGATAACCACAATTCTAGCGTAGTGTTTTGTAATAGGTGTTAGAATTTCAAACAAAATAACGGAACAGTATACTAAAGACTGGTACAGAAAATAAAGTGTATCATAGGTGTGCATTTCAGTGATATTAGTGACTACGATCTTTACAAGAAAAATCACAGCCTAATTGTGACGCGTCTCCGCTTCATGTCCCAGACGGCATCGTCACTTGTTGAATGTTGAGGTTAGATGAATTCTAGAGCTCTGGATAGCTGATTGGATATTAGGGGAGGTGTAAACTTTCACTATGTATCTCTGCCATTATGATAAGGGTTGGCTCCATGAAGTAACACTCATATTATCAGGCAACTGTCCATTTATTTCAGTAAAACATCAAATTTCCATTTGTTTATTTTTTATCAATGTTTACAAAAATGGCGGGTCGGTGCCAACTGCAAACGAAGGGGGGAAAAAACAAAACAGTTACTCTCAAAGTTCGTGAGATGGAGTCCGGTCAGCTACCATGTCCAATTTTAACCTTAGCGCAAAAACAAAAGACAGTTGCCTACTTTCAACAGATTAAAAATATTAAATGTTGACCTAGTCATGGAACCATAGTCGTATCACTGACCCCAGATATCAGCCACTTCAGAATATGTAATAAAAAAAACTAACGCCACTGCAGTGGAACCTCTCCACCATTCCGAGGGTCATTCCTGCTGCAACCTGTACACTCCTTTCTCCCTCCGCCATCTCTACACAACTGTTATGTTAATATTTTGCGACATACTACGACAATCTCTCGTGAGAGATTTCTCCTGACTCGCCAGTCGTGACTCTTGACTGACTGCCCTCTGGCAACTACCAACTCGTGACTCTCCTACTCAAAGTACGTGGTAACCAAAGTATCCTTCGGCAGAGTGATACAACTGGGTAGATCCAAGTCTACCAGCAACAGCAAAATTACATTTAAAACGTATAACAAAAGGTTTCAAGTATTGAATGTATAGTTTTTACATTAAAATAATAAAGAATACAGACACGAATACATTAATTGGGGACGAAAGATGCACATCAGCGGAACTACTTTCGCGGAGCAATACCTAACTGACCCAGTGAAAAGGCTCACCAACATGCATCTCTAACCTACGTCATGAAGAAATTCCATGAAGCAGGCGATCAACCAGAACGTCTGCGCCAGAAATCCTACAGCCTGGAGAAGCTTGCAACATAAGAAGTTACTCACTTCACCAGGAAAATTTATCAAACTACTAAAAACTGCCACAAATAAAAAATTTAGAAAAATACAAAAAAAAAGTTATATCAACAAAATTAATTTAAATTCTACTGTGGTCAATTTGAAACCAAACAAGCCAGGAAATTAAACAAAAAATCCTACATTAAAATTCCTGACTGTATTTTATGTTTAAGTTTTGAAAGCTGAATTTAAATTATGTACTCATATCCTCAATTACATATTTAGTGAATTCTGTTTTATCATCCTGAACACCTGATGAAGCAATATTGAGTAAGGCATACAGTCTGTCACTAAAGATTTTAATTGAAATAAGAAAAAAAAATTTTTATACAAATTAAAATAATGTATGGGAAAGTGCCTACACACTTCACACTACTATAGCAGTCATGTGGGAAAGTCACAGTATATTCTGTTTTCCTAATTATTTCTTATTGACTGATGTTTCTGAAGGCACATGGTAACTGATCAACTTTTAATGTAATTACAGACAGATTGTACATGAAATTATGAATTTGAAATTTGGTGAACTCCAATAAGCAATAAAATACTTTATGCCTGCTTATCAAGTTTTCCTGGATGTAGCATTTTTTTATACAGTCCCCTGAAATGTTATAACAGTGTTGTAGCTGTTAATGAACAGTCAGCATGATACATAAATCATTGTTTAATACATTTATTGATAATTACAGGTTTTTTGGAACCATCATGCAAAAATCAAAAACAGCAATCCTAGACATAGTTTTAGAAACCTTTTGAGGAAAAAATTGTTGCAAAAGATGTATTTCTGAGGCATAATTTCTGATGCTGCAGTTTTGTAAATTTGACTGTGACACTTAAGAGATTACGCTTAGCAACAGACAAAATATTTACTCACAAAGCTGGCATAACTGTGCCTTAGGATTATTCTTTTTAGTTTTTATTTGTTATCTTTCAGAAACATGAAGAATTCAACTGATGTTTGTAACGTTAATTTGTGTATCACTCCGTCTTAAAGTTTTGTACATAAGTCATGGCTATAAATTTTGTGGCATGTATACCAGGCTGTCTGGAAAGGAACGAACTATGAACAAACAAGATTATGTTTGTAAAGGTTTTACTATATGCAAACAACAAGAAGTTGGAAGAAAGGCATGTCATTAACACATTCTCTGAGAAAACGTCGAAATTAATCTGCTTCAAGATTAGGTAACTGTTACTGCTTCAAGCTTACTGTTAGAAGCAGTACCAACATAATGAGTGCCAAGATGGCTATGGGTATTTGGGTGCAGAGAAAAAACTGAAAAAAGGAAATACTGTATACTGTCAAAAACCAAAGCATTTTTTTTTGTCTGGTATTCGAGCAGTCATTAAAATTACTTTAGGCATGATAACAGTGAAAGAAACTTGTCAACATAACAGAAAATAAGAAAAAAATATGTGTTGAGACCTTTAATGTGTACCAACTTGGTGCAGGCAGGTGGATGTCTGCACCATTGACTTTGAGAAAGCATTTAATAAGATACCACATGGAATATTAATGAGAAAAGTCTATGATTAGCTGGCAGATAACACACAAAAGAAATGTCAGAATTTAAAGGCGCTGTCAATGAACAAGCTGACGATAAAGTCTGTTGCATGAGAACAGAAATTTTGACTTAAAATTATCTTTAATAAATAAAAATAAAATGCTGAAAATATTGTGAGATATGCTACATACTGCCAGAGGTTCTTGATTACACTTAGTAATTGACAAAACAAAATTGTGTTCAAAAAGCATAAAGTTATGGTACAGTAGTTTAAGTAATCTGTGCCTGTTGTCAGTTCTAAGCAATTGGGAAAGGAAGAAAGAAAAATAAAAGTGATTTTGACAACAGCACAACAATACTTATTTCAAAAGTGTCTTGTTTGTTCACAATCAGTAGCATCTTTTGGCTGCTGTTTTGTAAGATGACATTACGTGAGAATATTATTATTCAGCAATTTATCTAAACTACTACACTGATTCCGGAAAAATTAAGTGCAGAAACATACCAACTATTAGTGAATAATTTTACACACACATACACCTGGCATATATATATATGTGTGTGTGTGTGTGTGTGTGTGTGTGTGTGTGTGTAAGTGTATACAATATATACACACATACATATTTATATCCTATGGACACACACACAATTTCTCTATTGTCCATCATGTACATCGCAACACAAAAAAATAAAATTTTTGTTATAGCCCAGAAACTACTAAATTCAAAAAATATTTCCAAGGAATATAGTACACTAGTAATGCTACTGTAAGCTATGTTAGCAGGAACTTATTTTTGTGTGCAAACCAAGTGTTTTCAAAATTACTACATGTAAATATTTTTGGTTGCTATGCTCTTCCTCTTGAAATGCTGAACAGAAATCTAACAAAGTTTTTATCCTTTACAGTGTAGTTCTTTATGTGTAGGCTTACAGCAACAGAATTCAGGTTTGCCAGGTAAATACTGTATTATGTGGGTACGGTACTTAATTTTTATTAGCAATGTTGATATGCATGTAGTTTTTTTATATTATTATTATCTCTGATTTACATGGTCTTGGTTTTTAAGTCGTAATATTTGTTTTAGAGTATAAGTTGAAAATGTCTTCAGATAGAACCAATTTTATCTATATATTCATTAAAATGATGACACTAAAAATGCTGGCTGCTCATAATTTTGCAATTAGAAATCTCAGTTGAATTTTAATGTGTGTCATATGGACGTAATGATAAAAAAAAGGGAGTCTTAAGTGCAAGGACACGTGACCTAAGAACCATGACCTTAAACCCTCCCATCATCTTGGATACTGATGACATTGACATTGAGTGACCTTAAAGTAGAAAATTACAAATAAATAAAGTTTCATAAGAAGCTAACAGCAAAACTTTTCAGCCTGCTGTCTTATATTGTATGTTGACATACTGATTCCAATAATTTCTACCTGCAATTCTTAAGTGCTGATATGTTAAATTAGGCTTCATATTTCACTATATCCCTGATGTACAAATTCTTGGTTTTAAGTCATAATATTTGTTTTAGAGTATCAATAAATAATGCACTCAGATAGAACCAATTTTATCTAAAATATGTTCTTTAACATTTTTGTGCTAAATTTCTATTTTAAATAAGTGAGAGAAAAAGTTATATATGTACTAATTTTTTTCTCTCACTGTTTACGAATTGTATTGTGATGTGAGAAAAGGTGTAACACAAAGTTCTAAGTAGTTGCTGCAGACTTCAGGTTTGTGCTCTTCCTACTACAGTAACCCAGGATGACACTTCAACGACTCCCACCAGTTGGCCCATGGGCTGGTATTGAGCATTGGTATTGACTATGTGTGCATAGTTCGAAGACCAGCAGTATAATCAAACTGTAAATTTGTTACACTGCTGCAATTGACTCTTGCCTCATTTCACACCTCATTGGATGTCACTGAGCCAGTAATAAAGAAGCAAGTCCATTCTCATGATACTATTGTGTTTATCGAGCAGCTGATGAGCAGTTATTATCTGATAAGAGTGCACAGATATTCTTGGAGACTAACCTACAGGTCAGCAAACCCAGAATTTTTTTCTGATCTCTAATAATTTGATTACAGCATTGCGTTTGACTCATTGAGGTTTGTGACGCAATGGTAACAAATTTTCTTCCAGGAAAATAACCTGTTACATTATGCCTCCAGCTTAAATTTAGGCCAACAGCTTACATTTATTCATCACTCTTGTACTGTAGAATTTGAATATGGAGATCTTTGTAAAATCCATACATATATGTATTTACTGCCTCTCCTCCCTTTCCTGTATTTTCTTTCTTTCTCAACACATGTTTTATGATTACATTTCAAATTCTAATGGATTATATATTTCCCACATGTATCAATGGGTTATATATTTCCCACATGTATCAGTTAAATTTCATTACCCAAGAAATATCTTATTACATTTCAATATAGTCGTAGTAGCTTACTACAAGAATGCTTATACCTGCATACTATTACTAAATTAGCTCGGACAACAGGGATACTTTGAATTGTCTAACAGTAAGCTTCTTTTTAGAAAACATTGGAAAATGGTTATCACAAATGATCACCCTCCTAGTCCTCTCAGCAGCTGTGTGGAGAAGGCAGTACTATCACTGAGGTAAATACAAGTGTTTGCTATGCTTTGCACTAAGGAAACCTTTAGCTTTTACTTGAAGTAACACTTTGTACAAGTGATGCCTTACCACAAGCCAATTATGTCATAATACAAAATTGCCAAACAACCACAAGGCCGAGGTTGGTGCAGCAGCTAGGATGTTAGCCTCCCACCAAGGCGATCTGGCTTCAATCCCCAGCAGGGGTCGTCTCATATTGTCAATAGGTGGTTCTGGATCAAATGAACACTTTAAAAACCCGAGTTACTTTTTTGCCTTAAAGATACTGTAATTTATAGTTTCCTGCCACTTTTTAATGTCAACAAAGCAACTTACGTGACAATCAAAGTGTATAGATTTTACTGTACTCAAAAGTTAACGTCTGTGGTCACAATGAATGTTATTTGTTAATTATTAGTCTTAGACGTGGTTGTGTTCAAAAGTGCTCAGTTTATCGTGAAGCATCTATAATTGTGCTGTACTGTGCTGTTGATGGTAGGTTTGTTGGGTATCTCCCATTTCTTCTGCTCCTTTCATCCAGTGCTACTCTACACTCGCTTCATATCACCCTTCAGCAACCAGTGCATGCTGGTCTCCACTTCCGACAAACATGGCTAGTTGGCTTGGGAACAGGTTTTTCTCAAGTATAACGATCTGCAAATTTTGTGTTATTATCTGACAGCAGACTGGACTACAATCTAGTGTGGGCTCACCTGACTACTGCTGTTTGCCAACAGTTTGTATGAAACACTTTGAAGGACTTTTTCAGACTATGATACAAAGGCAACTGTAAAATACCCACTATCATGTAGCCTAATGCAGACACACAAAGGCCCGCAGTGAATAATGTCACGGAGTGTGTTTGGATGAGTATAGATCACTGGATTTTAGTCTATCGGGAAATAATGTGAACTTGCATGCTGCTAATAATGTCATACTAATAAAACATGCAATAACTTTATCAGGCAGGATAGACCTACATGAGGAACAAACTTTCAAAACCGGACATGTCCACTTTGTTCAATTTTGCAGAAATGACAAAAACTGGTGTGTTGGGATACTAACGAAAATGAAATTTGGTAGGTTTATTATAGTTTCTTATTTTAACTGTCAAAATACGTTCATTAATATGACAATGTTCGTATAATATTTAGCTCATTATTAAAGAAAAAATTGTCATATCTAGTTTTTAGTTAATATTATGAACATGCCTGGCTTTAAAGGCTGTAAACTTGTAAAAGGCAGCATTTCTGCGCCTTCCAATAGATGGCAGCTGTTGTGCTCGTGTTATGAACGCTTAATTACAGTGCGGAGGATATCAATGGTGGATTTAAGGGGGGGGGGGGCTACCAGGCTGAAGGCTTCCTCCCTCCCCCAAAATTGTGTTCAACATTATGTAGCCAAAATGTGTCCAGTCACTTCAAGGAAATTAGTTTTGTTCTATGATGATCCAAGTACATTTTAATGTGTCCTACTTGTATCTATGTTATTTTTAACATTCTGTAACAGTAAACCACTACACTTTTGAGATGGCTGGTATTTTTTACAACCTGTAAAACCACATAAGCGCCCCCCCCCCCAAATACATTTCTAAATCCACCACTGGTGGACATGTCTAGTTTTCATTGAAAACACTAATTTTTGCCTATTTTTAAAATGGTAATGTAGTTTCTTTATTAAATCTCGCTAACCTTATTGTTATTAAAACCAAGCTTTGTACTACGAAACCTTTTACTTCTCCTTTATAAACGTTCATACGCCATGATGGCTACTTACAACTAGTACAAAAAAAACAAAAGAAAAGCAGACAACTGTTACCAACTAAACACGGTCACTCAATATTTGATTGTTTACATGGATACTGATAAAGACCTTTTTCACTCCCTCTCAATCAAATACTATAGGCCTATTTTAACATACTACTTATTTTACATTGCAAGACAGAGTATGTATGGGTGTTATCACTGTTCCTTTAAACCAA
>PNEQ01001829.1:32906-50853 GCA_003012365.1 Medauroidea extradentata | reverse complement strand
TTGGATATAGGCTTAACATTGTAACGTCTTGTATATGTAAAGAAAAGTACCTGAATATAAAGTGGTGATAAGTGATCTTTCCCGAGTTTTTATTTGTTCAAGAATGCAGTTACCTTAACCTTGCAACCTACATTTATAAGGATAGGTAGGAGTGTTGCCGAGTCTTGCCCTGTTTGTGTGAGCTTTTCCGTGGGACTAACCCTTCGGAGTGTTTGTTTTTTTTTAGGCCTTCGGCTGAGTAGAGAGTATATTGGGCCATTAACGGCTCAATTTAATACATTTTTTTTATTTTTTGAAAGTTCCTAAAAATCTTTTCTTAAATCACTGTTTTCGTTATTCCAGAGTTCATTAAATTGGGGCTCTACTGTAAATCCCTTTTATTTGTCACTGATGCATATAAAATATACTAATAATTACTTGCGATTTCATTCAATTAACATGACAATGAATCAGCTTTTTAAATTAATGTAATTTCGTCCTTTTTGTTCTAACATATTAGAAAATGGCGTGATACCAAGAGACAAAAACAGCATAGGCCTACACGCAAACGAAATTCACGTAAAATAAAAACATTGCATTCTTGTGGACGCACTAATAAAATTCACATTCAGCAAAATACATTACGATTAAGACAAAAATGATCAGGCCTGACTACGGATATTAACATTCTGTTTTAGGCAATACTTTTTTATGGTACTTGCATAACATATGAATGCATAAACAACTCGGTGATACATTCAATGTTGGGTCGGAAAGTTTCACGCAGTAATTGCAGTCCAATAACCCATTACCGTGATTTTTTAAAATGTTTTTGAAGGTCACAAAGTTAATAAATGGTGTTCCCAAAGATACCGCAAGCTGACTCAGAAAAATGTGAGAGCCGAACAGCTGACATGCCGATTGGTGAACTAGGACGATGGCGTTTCCAGATCCAACAATTCCAGAGTTGCCATATAATCCACTTGACAGATACGAAGAAGTTGAGTAGGTATTCTCGATCGATCATCATAGGTTAGCCAGGTTGCTATTGAATGCATCCCAGCAATAAGCACAGTTCACTTTTTGGACGTAAGTATATGAGTTGGAATGTCAATCTCCTTCAGACTAACCTAGTGAGTTTTTATAACCACGTTTGCATTGCGCCTAGTCACATACACCTGTATTCGTGAGTTCATTGCCTACCTTATAAAAATACGAAAACACATTTAAGTAAGCAATGATTGTGTTCACAGTTCCCGGGCACAATACTCGCACAATTTTTACTGGATTCTGGTAAAAAATAGAAAGGTGTTCATTTGTCTGAATTATGTCAAGATTTTTTAGAAGTGCCTGTTTGTTCAGTGGGATAGAAAATTAGTGAAGTGTGGAAGTATTTCAGCTTATCTGACTGTGACAAATGTTATGCAAGTTGTGATTTGTGTTCTTCCAAAATTTCCAGTTGTGGGAAATCTCACAGTACTACAAACATGAAAAAACTCTTAGAGAAAATGTATAACATTCAAGTATCAATAGCAAAGAAGTTGAAATGTTATAGTCATATTTATTAATATTATCATTGTTATTGTTAATAATATTGTTTTTATCATCTTCTTTGGCTTAATTTATTTAACTTAAGACATTTAAAATTTAAGTTTTTCAAAAGGTTTAAGTAATCGAGAATCGAAGCATTGAGAAAAATATACATAGGTGGAATCGAGAATCGAAAGAAAATAAGAATCGTCCCATCTATAGTCCTAAATACTGTAAAAGTGATGCATAGCTGGCCATTGATAAATTGATTTGTATACTTTTTATTGCAGAAAACCATATCCTGGAAGATGTGAATAAGTGTGTGCTAGCGCTGCAAGAAGGTGATGCAGACACACTGGACCGGACTGCTGGTGCCATACGTGGCCGATCCTCACGTGTCTGTAACGTGGTGGGTGCAGAGATGGACAACTATGAGCCAGGAATTTATACAGAGAGAGTATTGGAGGCTGTGAAAGTTCTTAGAGATCAAGGTGAGCTTCTTGCTGCCACGCACTTTATTGTACTACTGTAGGTATGTAATATGCTAATAATAGGACAGTCGGTTCTACGATACATCTGTTCTTGGTTTTCGTTACTACAGTTAATAATGAACATCAAGTTCGTGGCACAAAATATTTTAATATCTACATGAGTAGACAAAATTGAAATAATTGTTACTTATTTTAATTGGCATTCAATACTTTGTTTAACCACAGGAATACTGCTTGAAAGTTGGTTTAAACTCCAAATTTTTACTCTTCGACATTTGTCGATTGGCATTTTTACATAAATCTTCTGTAAGATACATTATATAAAAGCACTAAAGGTTTATAAGAAAATGGAGTTGTTAACATGTACATGGTTTAAAATAAGGGTTGTGGTAGACACACAAACATCAGGGCAGCTATTTAGCAGCAAAGCAGTAATAAAGTGAAACAAAAATAGCCTGTACAATTAGAAAAACAAAATAAAATTTTAGAATGATGGCTTACTTGCAAGTGAAATGAAGCAAGCATTCAGTACAATGGAACATCTGAAGCAATCTTTAATTTTACAAATTGTTGCCTTCTCCTATTAATTTTGTTTTCATTTTATTTCTACACATACTGCAGTAATATGGCTTAGAAAATTATTTTCCATTAAAATTAAATACTGTACATGTAACATTATTGCATTCCTTTTATTAATTGAGTCCGTAAAATTGCAGGACCCAAAATTTATTCACTATAGAGTCAAACCTTGTTAGTTCGAAGTGTTTGAGACTTAAATTTTCAGAATTGGAATTACTGTACATACTTTTGAAGTATCCAATTAAAATAATAATTTTTTTTCTTTTCCCCCCTGCCAAGTAGTATAAGCATTCTGCTGGCAGGCTGGCATCCTAGAGCAGCAATGGTGACTAATGCGGGAGTGAGCAAGAGAGAGAAAGAGAAGGTGGGAGAGACAAGGCACTTGCAGCATGATGAAACACTATATCGAGAAGGAAAAGAAGGGTGTGGAGTAGTTCTAAAAATAGGTAAACCAGCCAGTCTCCTGGGCAAGTACATGTCATTTGAGAGTTTGTGCCCTAATGCAATTACATAATTCTTTTTGTGTCATCACCATCGGCATTGTTACCCATGGTGGCGCGAAAGATGTTCTTTTCCTGGGAATATGTAAACTATAGCATGAAATAATGGTAATTTTAGAATTCTTAATGAATAAAACAACAAAAAAATGTCCAAGGACAGAGTTGACAAACCTATCATATCACTTTGTTTTGTGAGGAGTCATTCTGACGCTGTCACATCTTTTCTCCTCCTCCCTCCAAGTTGCCTCTTCTTTTCCCACACTTCTTTGCCTGTGCCTTGTGCAGTACCTCCACTCCTTCACGGAAAACAGGATGTAGCTGCCAGTAAATTCTGCTCCTTTTCTGCCTTGCCAACACCTACTGCATAGTTGCAGCTAGCTCGCACGTGAAGGGTTTTGTAACTGACAAACCCTCTACCCGTGATTTTTTTTCATTCTCTGTGTGCTAAAACATGACCCTGGCTTGTCATCAAAGTTCGCTCATATTCCTCACAACTTTACTTTGTTGCAATAGAATCCTGTTATAGTATTTTTAAGGGACCTCTAAAATGTTAAATGAAGGAAAATGTTATAGACAGGAATCAGTATTTGTACACCAATAAATGGATATTACACGCAAGTAACATAAAATTTCATAGTTAATGTACAGTAAATAAACTTATAATAAGGTTAAATGAGGCTGCAGTTAATGGCAGGATCACCATCACTTTCACTGTAATGTACACATATGACATTCTCCCAGACATAAACAAACATGTTTTTTACAGTGATGTTTAGTCTACAGATTACAGAAGTTCTTTTTACTAAAACAATAGTGTTAAAAAATGTTTTGTCTGAGTTGTGGTTATTGTCTGAGAAAAAAGTGATGTTACACGCTGGAAATGAAAATACTAGTGTTTTTATGTGCAAGAAATGAAAGCATTATGCTTTATGGCAAAATAGTGGGACCAAGGAAAAGTGATGTTATATGCAGGGAAATATATGCGGAAACGTTAACAGGGTTCTACTGTACCCACTTTCCTTCCACCTTAAGATTTTTTCGGTCCCCTACAGTTTTGCATTTTCCTTCTTCGCACCCCTCTTTTTCTCCACAATTCCCGCGTGCCCTGGTCATATGACACTGGCTCAGCACAACCACAGGCTGTCACAGTGCCATGCCACTCCTAACTTCCATTTTCATTTTCCTCTTTCTTCAGGCGCACACACACACACACACACACACACACACACACACACATATTCGAACTCTAGCACGGAGGATGCCTCCTCGAGTTAGGTGGGACATTGACAGGCACCATAACGGAACAAATCCAGGATTTTTTAAACCCACATGGTGTTGGCATTATTTATCCTAAGGTTCTGCAAAATTTACCAACTTGTTTTTCAAAGTAACTTAGAATTGTTTGGACTTGATCACTGCATGGGCCAGAAAGAAGCTTTAAATTACAAATTAGTTACTGTATTTTGAATAACTAAACAGTCATACACATAAATCCTGTTGTCGAAATTTGAAGAATGATGTACTGTATCTTGAAATTTTACAGAATTTCGAATTAACTGGCATCAAATTAAAACAAGGTTTTTCTTTATTTCTAAACACATGGTATTACAAAATTAAAATGAATGTAAAACGGCAGCAGATGTTCCACCGTTAAGGATGGCTGCCTGCAATATTTGTTTTTTGTCTGTGCAGGTCTTTGTTGGGTATACTTTTTTCTATGGTCATAACTGTATATAGGTATGTCTAGTGCTACGTACAAAACCTGTAATGTACACTGTGATAGCTTGGTACTAAATAAGAAATAGCTTACTGAATTAACCATGTCTGATGTTTGGAATTGCTTAAAAGTTGATACAGTATTGGTAATGCAAACTATACAGTTACTGTGGGTCACAAATTTCAAGAGGTGTGTCTAAAAGTATGACCTTAAAAAAACATCTTTAGCGGCACAAAATGAAGACAGAAAACACTGCTTAGAACTGTAACTAAAATGGTATCAGAACCGAAAACCAAGAACTGTAGCAAGAAATCAAGAAACTGAATTGTAAATTGTGGAACTGTTCCATCACTAATGTGTACTACACTAGACCTCTGATTTTGCGAGTACTCAAGGTTCCATTCATCATATTTGTAAAGTCACTACTTTCATAAGGTCGATACGTGCCTATTTTGTCCCCAACTCCGTTGTCAAATTTTACAATAGCATTTTTTCTCCAAAGAGCTTCTAGTCACGCCCCGATTTTCATAACGTATTGTGGGGAAAAAATGTAACTATCAAAACATAAATTTGTATCATAGCCAGACGTCTTCCGATCAAAAGCATACCTATGAATGGTAGATATGACCGACCCTTGTACCGAAAATATGAGAAAACCAAGCTCCCACATAGGAAGAAGTGGTGCACAAGGCGGATAGGTAGTGCAACAGTAGGGCCGTTCACAAGATGGTTGATACATACTGATAGTGCCACTACTGCATATACCACCGTTCAACCAGATGAAAATGGTGTTGTGATGTCCTAACCTAAAATTATCCAAAATTACATGTATAAGTGGTTGAAAGTAATCACTCTTGCGGTCAGTATATTGTGCAACAGTAAATCAGGAGTTCTGGGAGTATGCGTTCCATGAATGTTTAATTTATTTACAAAAATTTACGTAGCTATGGCAGAAGAAGTTTCTACATATTGATGATTTTGGTAGGTAGTGCGATCATTGTCCTTTCTGGTAGTGTGAGATGCACATTTTATGAAATGCACTGTTAAAACAAATTATTTTCATCAAGTTAATTGTTTTAATTATGTATGATGTTAAAACTAGTAAAAAAATTTATTTTCACACTATTTTTGACAATGTCATCTGAGAATGCAATCTGTAGTAGAGATTTACTGTTGGCGTTAGGCGAGAGTGATAGAAGACTTGGTGACATGGAGAAACAGCCTAGAGGAAGATCGTATGACAGTTGAATGAGCGTTTGCACATGCGCTGGAACGACGCGACTGTAGTAAGGCCTCTATTTAGGCCCTACTACATTGAAGTAATGACATTTAGATTGGGCTGGCTTGGCACATAGCGACGTCTGGAAAGATGTGACGTTTTAATCGTGGATCACAATTTTTTATTAAACACTTACACAAGAAGTAATAACATACATGTAATGCTCCGTAAAATGTAAACATCTTATGCGGGATCATTTTAAACAAGTATCACGTAGTTATGCACATGAATGAATTAACAAGATTTTCTTGCCTTTTATTTTTTCCATATTTGCTATGCACCTCAGAATTCTTTTTCTTTATTTTTGGAGAAATTGTCACTTTATAGACGAGTAAATACGGAAAAAATATGCGCATTTAAGTTATATTTTACACCAAAAAAATCTTAAAAAGGTTTTTTATTTTTCTTGCCTCAAATGAGTGCACACTATTTTTTGGATAGAGAAATATGCGGCGATTATGGGAGTAAATACGGAAATAAATTTCTTAACCATTTTAAATATAACTTTGTACATTTTTTCATAGAATTAAAAATATTTTTTTGTTTTGTTTTTTGAGTGCATGTTCATAAAATGGGTGTCTTGTGTAGTAAACTTTTGCCCTACTTGTTTAATTTTTTGTTTGTAGATGCCGTATAATTATTTTGTTTTCAAAATAAGTATAAATTTCTATATTGAAATTATTCCATTAGAAGGAAAGTATTCTTTACCTAACGTGACTGTAACCTTTAGTTCTCTGTTTTGACTCCTCTAAAAAACTGCTACAGTACTTTTTGACAGTACTGTACTTAGTATTTGTAAATTTTGGGAGTTTTCCATTAATTATTCTTGAATGTTTTTATTCCACAGTGATGCCAAATTTTGCTCAACGCGTGGAAGTGGCAGTTGATGCATTGTCATCAAATCCTCCAAAGGATGTAGATGAAAATGAGTTTATTGATGCATCACGGTTAGTTTATGATGGTGTAAGGGAAATACGACGTGCCGTGCTAATGAATAGAGTAAGTGTTACAGTATTCTTATATATGTATTGTGTATCAGTTGATTTTACTATAGCCATTTTATAACTTCTGATGTGTACATACTAACTAATGTTGGTTAGCTTAGATGGTAAATTGAGTAAACAGTTAAGAGCTTGTTCCTTGATTTTGCAGTGATTTTGAAAATATTTTTTTTATTGCTACGTAATATTCATATCAAAATTTTGCTCCACGGTTTAGACACTAGTGTGTTATAATTTGTAGCTGAATTTTTTTATAGCAATGTATTGAATGATTTTTTTACATTTCGTCACCCAAAGTACCGTATCACACTTTTTTTGTAACGAAAATAAACCAAAATGAAGCAAAAAAAATATGTGTGGTTGTGGGGTTTTTTTTTTTTTTTTTTTTCCTAGCGAATGGTGCGTTATTTTTAAAAACGCATCCACAGTATTTTGCATCGTGTGACAGCACACTGTCCGAAATTTTTTCAAATCTTTTGGTTAGAAAATGTTTCAGTTTGTGGCACCAGTCTGAAAACAACTAGGGAACAAGCTCTTAAAGTATGTGTTAATTTTATTGCTGGGAAAATTTTTATTACAGTACAGAAGTATAAGTTTGTGTACTTTGGAACAGAAAATGATGAATTATTCCTAAATACATCACATTTCTTCCCTTTGTTTCACCTTGTCATGTGTACCTAGAATGAGTTAGCAAACTGTAAAAACTACATCATAACACTGTAAAAACTACAGCATAACCTTGACTGAACGGCTGTCTTCGGTTTCTGAGAATTGCATCGTTGGATCAAAAACAAAAAATTTTAACCCCTAAAAAGTAATCGCATATTGTCTAGATTGTGTGTATTTTGAGTAAAGTTTGTATTTTACTGTCACTAGTATAAAACAAAAAAGTTTTTGAATAAATTTTTTTTTATATATTAGGCAGACTTTGTGTGAATGAAATGATGCCCAATAAGTAGAGACCTGAAAAAGTAGATGTTATTTTTCACTAGAAATAGGTGTCCTATCTCAAGAAATAGGTGACATTTTCCAACGATATAAGCATTATTTTCTCAACTGAAGTTTGTGTTATTTGATTAAATTTATCTTGATAAAGTCTTAAAACTTGAAAACAAAGCAATTAGATATTTTTCTATAATATTGAGTAAATTTAGTTCTACTATAAAAATGTCAGTAAAAATGTTTGAATATATATTTGAAGAATGAGATGCTCGAAAAATAGTGCATAAAATGCATTCATGTTGGGTTTAGGCATTCTAAATGTAAAAGTTAGGGTTGGGCTTGTCCAATTATAGGCCTACTGTTTGGGTGGCGCAATTTTTAATCTCATAAAAATTGTACACCAGTAGAATACCTGGAATTTAACAAAATAAAACTGTGGGAATGTAATAAAATTACATGTTAGTCACATTTTACAACAATGATATGTGCCCAATGCATTATATAAACATTAAGGGCTTGATTCTTAGTTTTGCAGAGATTTCGAAAATATTTATTTTATTACTGCCTTATACTCAAATCAAAATTTTGCTCCACAGTTTTGACACTAATTCATCATAATTTGTAGCTGAATTTTATTGTAGCAGTGTACTGAATTGTTTTTTAAATTTCGTCACCCAAATTACGTACCCCGTTTTTTGTCATGAAAATAAGCAAAAATGAAGCAAAATATTTTTACCTGACGAATGTCATATTATTTTTAAAAACGTATCCACAGTTTTGTGCGTCGTGTGACTGCACGTTGTTTCAAATTTTTCAAAGTTTTTGGTTAAAAAGTATTTGAGTTATTGGCACCAGTCTGAAAAAACTAAGGAACTAGCCCCTAAAGCCCAGCCAACCTCTGACAATGTTGCTGCCATACTAAGAAGTTTTTTGTTTTGGATTAGATAATTTTGCAAGAATAAATCTTAGCTGGGATAGTTACAATAAGAATTACGGTTTTATTTTCTATTCTCTGATAAACCACTTGGAAAAAAATTTGTGAATCCTTAACTTATAAATTTCTCTTCAGTCGATGGAGTTTGGTTTGTTGTATATCTCTTCCCACGAGTGTATTTTTATTTAGTGTAGGGTCGATTCTTAAAATACACCGTTTCCGATTCTAACATCGATTCTTAGAAATGGGGATTTGATTATTCGATTCCGAGTCTGATTCTAAGGCTTTCTTTTAAGTTTTTTTATCTCATTTTATTTTCTCATACATAAAACCTTCATAGTCCCTTTGAAATAAATACAATTACATGAACTAGGTTACATACATAAAACACACATATAGGCCTATTTGTATGTTTATAAAAACGATATCTGCGCAGTTTGACTAAATTATATAACTTACTAGGCCTTGGAGGTTAGGTTGGTTTTGTTTGGCAACCTAATTTTGTGCATATTGTAATTGAATATGCTTATTTGGTGGGAACACATTTCGTATCAGCAGTATTTACCGGTACTTACGTATTAAATACTGTGAATAAAAATTTACCGGTAAATAGGAACTTGGTTATAATAAAAACCTACCAATACAATAGTTTTCCAAGTTCGGTTTCTCTTCAAGTTTTTGTTTTCGGCTTCTGCGAGTCGTACTTAAAAAAAATCAATATTTTTCTGCTTTGCCGACATACATTTTAAAATATTTGTGAATTAAAAAGTGATTTACAATTAACGACGGAACAATTTTATTACATATTCGCTACCGTTTATTACCATTGCAGTGTTTACAAACTTCATTAATATTTTGAGACGTCATGGATATGCTACGTTCAGTTGGGAAATTCCACGCACGGGACAAACACTAAAGATGGCGGACTATGAAACTAGTAGCGCTATGATGTTCCATTTTCATTCCAGTGGAATATTTTGGTAGTAACTATAATCCATTCTTGCGGCAACCATTTTGTTCTAGTAGTGTCGTACTTCGGACTTGAACATAGTTAACATCTCTGGTCCAGAAACGTAAACAAAACGTTGCGATGCGACGATTATGCGATGATTTGTAGTTTTTATTTTTGGGGATATAGGCGTTAGTAGCTGTCCAGCATGGTGTGTAAGTATTTATTTTGATACTGAATGTAATGCAACGTAATTGTCTAAACAAATGTGACGACGATCATTGACGAACAAGTTTTTATTTTATAGTTGACATTTGCCAACGGAATTAGAACTGCATTTTTATGCGCTATATCGGCGACAATAATATCAGAAACCTCAAATAGTTTGCCGTTTGTACACAAAATCACTCTGGCCGATCAGTGATACATGTGAAACTAAAATATGTTCACAGGGATGTTTATTTTTAAGAATCGGTCATATTGATTCCAAAACCAGGGATTCGGTTCGATTACGATTCCAGTGGAATAGATGGAATCGATCGATTCTGGAATCGGAATCAACCCATCACTATTTTTATTTTTTCTGATGATGTTGGTTAACATCTAAGACTGGAAATTGGAGATTCTTGTTTACATAACATTGCTGGTATCGTACAAGGCAGATACTTAGGCAGTGTGGTAATGTAAGTAAAATTGTAAAATCAATTTTTAATTGGTTAATTAGTGTTATTGAACTATAAATACATTATGTTAGTTTCAGAATGTGTCTCGCATCTCATAATTTTACTCTGAAATGCGGCAGAATTATATTAAACACATGAAACACTGAGAAATTGTGGTTATTGTATAAATACGTCAGAATTTTCACTTTATGTGGAAATAGCAGAAAATCTCCTTATCTTTGGCATTATTGTAAAAGTTAATTTTTCAGGCCCCTACCTATAAGTAGGGACCTGAAATTTTGTCAGTTGTGACTTACCATTGTTATTTCTCAAACTGCGGAACTCTTCAGAAAACGGAAATGTTGGCAGTTTCCACCATTTGTCACTAATTTGATCATTTCTTTGTTAACTTGAAACGTAAAAGGGCACTAAGACACTTAAAGTCAATAATTCGAGTGTTTGAGGTACCATTGTGTTAAAAAATGGAACATAATTACCAATTAACAAAAACATTTCTGTAAAAATAATCAGTTACGCTTCAACGCTCAACATGACTGGCGAAATTATTTGGTATGTATGTCTATTCTATAACGCTTCTGTAGTCTACAGTTGATCTCTCTGTAGTTTTATTATCACAGTTCTGACTGTAATTTATCACTGGTTTTATTTTAGGTAGGTAAAATTGCATACTTAATAAGTTAGTTACATATATTCACTCGTGACTAAGATACAACAAATAACCAAAAAAAATTATGTGCAGTCTTATGAGTTGCCAATGTAGTTGGTTGAGTAAGATTTATTGAAAGCCTCAAACAATTCATGTTTGCTTGATAGAACACAAAGTGATTCGGAATGTGTGACATTTTCTACTGGATAGGTAAGATACATAAATTTGAAAGCATTTTTGTTTACAAATAAGAATACGAGTGAATTAATTTTGTTTGGATTTGGATTGCCAGTACAGTCTTGCATCTTTTTGTTCTATGTTTTTGAAGGCAATTTAACTTATAAATCGTGCACATGTGTACAGAATTTAGTTTGCAGTTACAGTGTAAATTTAATTGGATCTGTTAAAAATATTAATACATTAAATTTGGCTAGAATACGTCAGATTTCGGTTAACTCTTCTTCAGATGCCCTCAACCCTCAGGTCACAAAATATCATCTTTTCGGAATTTTAGCCGGTTTCCATAGCATTGTCGGTTAGGCACACGTCTACTGTGCTAGATGTCCTGGGTTCGAATCGTGGCTCGAGCATGACTTGTTTTAAATGGCAGTTAAGGCATTGTTACAGACTTTTGCAGTGATTTCGAAAATATTTTTTTATTGCTACCTAATACTCGTATAAAAATTTTGCTCCACAGTTTTGACACTGATATGTTGTAATTTGCAGCTGAATTTTTTTGGAGAAATCTACTGAATTTTTTTTAGATTTCATCACCCAAAGTATCATGTTTTTGTCATTAAAATAAGCAAAAATAAAACAAAATGATTTTTTTGCTGACGAATGGTGCTTTATTTTTAAAAACGCATCCACAGTAATTGTGCATTGTGTGACTGCACATTGACTCTAATTTTTTCAGAGCTTTTGATTAAAGAATATTTTCGTTACTGTCACCTGTCTGAATAAAACTCAGGGACAAGCATTTAAACTCTCTCACCACTTTTCATTATTTTGTTACAGCCTTGCAAAGTGTGTTTAAATAACTATAAAGGTCACTGCCATAGAACTTACAACAGAACAGCAGAATGTTTAGCGAGGCCAACATATAATCAATGTTATTGATTGAACACTGTCATAGCAATGGCTTGGACGAGTCAAACATCAAAAAGTGTTTGTAGCACACAGTATCCGTGTTAGAAACTACAATATGTAAAATGTAGGACATTTAAGACTGTGTATTTGAATATTCCTCCCAGACAAAGTGTTGAAATATGAGATGTTCAGGATTTTCCGGAAATCTGGTAATCCTAGGCAAAACTGAATTACTCTCCACTGATTTGTATAAGTACAGTATTGGCACATTTTTCTCTGTCTCTTGCATCACGATGGAATTTATTCTAAAGAGATAATTTGGATCTAATTTGTTATTTTTATTGTTTCATATATTTTTAAGAGAATTTTAAAGTCTGCACATAAACCTTCATAAAAGCAGCTCTGTTAAAATGTTAAAATTATCCTTATTCAATTGATTACTGATTATTGAATTTAATTATAAATTGTTTGCCATGTTTAGTTGATAATATCTTAATAATAGTACTCAACAAGCAACTGTCATTGCTTCTAACATGTTCTGTTTAATACCTTGAAAAGTTTTTCTAGGGGACAGCTTACTAACAAATTGTACTAAAAATAAACTAAAAATCTGCGTTTGGCGCCAGACTCGAACTACTGACCTGTGATTTTCTAGTGCACTAACCGTGACATCACTGGGTTTGGTATGGAAATAAAAAATGGTTTATGGTTGCATGTGCAAAGACAGTTTTCCCATAAAGCAAATAAACCTTGCACGGTTATATACTTTTGTTGTGAATGTATTTTCAGGAAAAGCTTATTGTTGCTCATTTTTAATTTTGCTTACTACGTGTTGCAAGTACGGTTATAAATCCGAGGAAGGAAAAATATCTTTCTTTCATTTTCCGAACCAAAATGTTGCCTAGATTGTTTTCAGCCGGGGGGGAATTGTATGGTTACAAAATATTCACTCCCACAAATTATAGTACTGTTTGATGAAAACATTTTACAGATGAAGATTATGAGCTTACTTCCTTATTATAAAAAGGGCTAATAAAAATGTGAAGAATAAGAGGACCCTGAAACAGGTGCAGCTCCATTTTTTACTTTTAAAAGTGGTTGGTTATATAAAAAAAAAAAAAACTCCATAGCTTTCTGTTTATTGACGTAAGAAAACAGCTATTGAAGCAATCTGAAAATTCAGCTAAGTTGGCACTAATAAAATTTAGAATCTGTTAGGTCCAACGTTGATAAACATTACACCATAACTAATTTAACAGGTGTACAGTTTGACGTAGGGAGTGAAATGTATTGCAACGTGTTGGAACCGGAGTCTACAGATGAGCACCAAGAATAGTTGGGTGCATCGTTCTAATTAATACATACATATATATATATATATATATATATATAAAAATGACAACGAATATAAGGAAGATGCCAGCAAGCAAAAATAAGTTTTAGTAAATGTGTCACAAATTTAGTTTATGTTATGGAAATGTCTTAATATGTTACTTCAGTTATCTCACATATGCCATTCACTTCTTTTAAATCGATCAAAGATGAACTTGGAATGGCATTGAAAATTATGACAGAATTTAATTTTCCCAAAATCATTCCTGGTGAATTTCTGGGATGGTTCCTTAATGAAGGTCATGGCCAACTCCTCTCTCAGCTCCTTTCATTGTACCAAGTTGTGTCTCACCATCTCCAACGACCTTGCTGACGAGACGTAAAGCCTACTTTCCTTACCTTACTAGAGATGTAAATACAGTACATGTATGACTGTTGTACTCGGCTCTACGACTCATGAGAAAATAATTCGGAGTGGTGGGTATTTATTCTTCACTTTATTTGCGTGGTGTTGAGTTAGACACCTTCAAGATGTTTCGTAGGACAAGAATATGTGTTGTATAGGAAAAACTGAGCAATTGGTGCGTGCAGCCTACAAATGGGGTGTTCTGATTTATAATAGTGTAAGTCAAAAATATTTAAAAACCTTGTTAGTATTAATATTATACACATTTTTCACAAAAGTATCTTATAAAAATATTTTAGTATTAACTAGATTTTGTAGCAATATTTTAATACTGCAATAGTATACTGCAATTTATCTGCGACTGCAAATAATATTTTTTTTTTTTTATCAATCTATCACACCTGACTTGCAGCATTATAATTCTTAGCATTGCAACTAAGTACGCATATTTGCAAAACAGAAGTGAAATATAGGTATTTAAAATATTAAGAGAAATTGATTTCAGGTGATGGACAGTGTGATACTGTAGGATTTTGTTCCAAATTTGTAACATACGACATATTGAACCTGAGAGTTAATAAAATATTAGATTTTTTGGTTTTGCAGATAGAAATGGCCACTAAAAACCTAGAAAAATCAACTTGTAAAAAATTATTAATTTTGTCATCATAGTGTAAAATACCTATACTCCATTTCTGTCCAACCACCACAAAGGTATCGGGGAGCGTGTACAAGAATAATCCGAGTAAATTGCTCACTAGTTTAATCTATACGTGTCATAGCATGTTGCCAAAAGTTTTGCAAAACAAAAGTTAGAAAGGAAAAAAGTGAGAAATTACAAGGTTGGAAAACTAGTTTAACCATTTGTGGAGAGCATGTGCTATGTGCAGTGGTGACAGTGAATTGATAGTTAAAAAATTTATATTAAGTTTTGAAACACAGTACAGCGATATCTCATTATAAAGTACATGAAGAGATCTTTACATTTTACGCTTTAATATTGAAACTACATTATACTGAATATTTATTAAATGGAAAACTTTCGATATAGGTTTGAAAATCTCAATATAAAGTACGTGAAGAAATTGTGTCTTTTACGCTATAATATTGAAACTACTTTGTACTGAATATGTATTAAATGGAAAACTCTCAATAGAGGTTTGAATGGACAGCAACTCTCTGCCACTTCTTACGCACCAAGCTACGCGTAACCATGTAAGGGAGGTATGCTGCTGATGTCAGCTGCTGCCATTATGACTGCTAATTATGGATGTGCTGGTGCACCTGCATGCAAATTTTTCCACAGCTTTCTAGATAGTTGGAGTTTGCCTAATCGCACACTCCACCTGACCTGGCACAACAATATAAGTGGAAGGACAAACATATGTGCTCTTAAAATACAATCAAATATGCACTGTGGTGAAGTGACAGCTGCAAAAGTATCTCCTTTTTTCCCTGCCCTTCATTTCAGACGCCACTCCAAATCCAACTCATGTCGCCGCCCCTCACGGGCTCTCAAGACCTTACGAGCAGTCCATATAACTTGACTGCCCTGTTGCAGCTGCATCTGCTACGCTTTTAACATTCAAAAACGTTATTGTATACTTCAAACAGAAAAGGGAATCTTCTGCCAATTGCCACTAATGTGTGTGTATATCGTCATAGTAATTTCCCATCACAATGTCTTGCATGTGATTAAACACAAAAATTTCAACACCGTAGACTTATATTCCAAATGATTGTGTCAAGGAAGGTCGTCAGAATTCTTATGTGTAAATATGTCCAAGCCCATGAATCAGACAGCGAAAAGTTACTTTTTTTTTCTTTCTTTTTCTTTCAGTGTTTTGCTCGCCTTTTGGGAGTTCTGGAATATTTTACTTCTTTTTCGCACTCTTAATTGTCGGATTTACAAAAATTCTAAAAATTTCTTTTTAGATATTTACGATAACTTCATTCCCATTCAAAAATCATCTCTATATCTGTTGGTTGTAAGAGATATGGTGGAATAATTAGAGACACATTAAATTTTTAAATGTCCTTTAAGGTTGAATTTTGAAGAATCTTGAAACTAATTTTTAGGTATTTAAGGCAGCTTTATTCTTGAGCAAAAACTAATTCAATATTGTAATGGGTTTAAAACATATCAAGTATTAATTGAAAACACATTTTATTCTTTAAATTTCCTTTGAAGAGTTAGAAAAAATCCAGAAATTGCGTAACATGCATTTACATAAGCTTCATTCTGAAGCAAAAACCCCCTCAACATCTGGATGGGTTTAGTAGATATGGAGGATTCATGGAAAACTCATTTCACCCCTTTTCACCCCCTTAATTTTTTCATTTTGAAAAATCCCATTAGTGGGGACCTAAGGCGTAATGGAAAACCACCCTCAAAACATCATATATCTAGGTCCTGCGGTTTGGGTTGTGCATTTTGAGTGAGTGTATTGGTGAGTGGGACACTTAATTTTATGTAGAGATTTAGAAAATATTTTTGAATACAGTTTCTTAAAGCAAACTGTTGTTTGTATGTAAGTTTAAACATCAGGTCTGTAGTTTATCGAACACAAAAATATTAGATATCTTTGCAAGGTTTTGAAATCTTTGAAATCAAGTTTTAGCAAAGTGCCTGATGCAATAATTTGATATTTGGCTTGCTGAAATATTTTTTGTGTTTGTTCAAGCACTCAGTTTCAGATTGAGCATTTATTAACTAGTTAACAAAATTATTGAGAAATAATTTAAATTAAAAGGAAGGAAACACTGTGATTGCTGACAGATTCAGCTACCTGGATTTTATGATGTGTGTGAGGCAAATCATGATTACGGGTTACAGATCACAACTAAGGGCCTGTTTTTCATTGTCTGTTTAAAGTCCTGGTTATCTAATAACATGATTAGTTTTACCACAATAATTGGGTAGCGATTGAAATTGAACCATTTTTCAATGTTGATCAACTATACTGTTAGCTAAGCACTTGTTAAGGCAACTAACATTATAGTGGTTATGTCTATACTTTACCGTGAATGGGCTTTTTTTTTTCTTTTTGCAGTGAACGTTTTAGGTTGTACATTATTCTTCTCACTTTCACTCAAGTGATTTGTATCATGTTATGTAGTGTTATTACAAAATAAGTAATAAACAGGAAGAAGAACGTTTCATAAAACAACTTTCTGATATATTAGCACGGCTGAAAACACAGTTGTTTAGAACAAATGAAAAGTGGAAACTCAACTTTGCAAACAGTCCTGTGCTTGTATCAAGGAAGATGGTGGAGAAATGCTCTGACTGATAACATTTGTCGGAGTCGGGTCATGCGTGTGCAACGAAGGAAATGGAAGAAGACACATACAAAAATTTCTCCTTGTTTTTTTGCAAACATTGTCAAGGTTGGTGTTAGAGAAAGAAGGATGGGGTTGTTATGTAGCATATGTGATGCCCCAAAGATACTGATCCCTTTTGTCATCAGCAACCTTGAACTAAAAATCCCCCAGCTAGCCATGGGCCGTGGTAGCTTAGTGGTCAGACCACTCACCTCCCACCAAGGCAATGTGGGTTTGATTCCCGGCGGGATCAATCCTGGATGGATTTTCACACGTGGGAATCATGCCAGATGATACAGTTGGTGTGCGGGTTTTCTTTGGGATCTCCAGTTTCCCCCGCCCTTATCATTCCGGTGCTGCTCTGTACTCACCTCATGTCACCACTCATCAGCGCTTAAGACCACGGAGTTAAGCGCTGACCAAAATATCTGTCCAAAATCTCTCTCTCTCTCTCTCTCTCTCTCTCTCTCTCTCCATCTCTTCATGTGGCAAATGACTGGAGGGTAAGATGAGGGACGCAGCTAAAGAAAAAAAACTGCCGTTCAACACGTGTCGACTACGGAACA
>PNEQ01001829.1:13835-32806 GCA_003012365.1 Medauroidea extradentata | reverse complement strand
ACTATAAATCACAATAAAATTCAGTCATATATCCAATCAACAGTATTTCTAATAATGACAATGTACAACCTTATCAGTCCGAAGTGGTGATGGCTCACCATGTGCTGCGCAGCACCCCGAGTGCACCGCTGTCTTCACTCTTGAGGTCTTCTGTTCGACTCCCGTCGCGCACCTCCTCTTCGCCTGTCAGCCCGCTGCAACAGTCCTCTTGTATCGCCAAACACTGCTCCGAAGGTAGCCCCCTGCCACCTCACAGTAGACTTTGACGTCACCAAGATGTTTTCACCAGTCTCTCTCCACAGGCGTAGCACCTTCCTCTAGCACTACCAATAGCGAACCTGCAACAATTAGCAACATAAATAAGAAAATATTTAATAAATCATACAATGGCATGTGTTACATAGTCTCCAAAATGACGTACAGAACATTATAATACAGATTAATTACATGAAATGTATCCAGCGTAGGTTTATAACATATTATGCAGAATTATGCATGGTAGTATAGGATAATGACGTGTAACATAATGTAGAAAATTATTCACCTGGATATTGTGAACTAGATTGTTGGCCTACCGTTTTTTATACGGAATAAATAATAATTTTTTTTTTGCAATATGTAACTATACATCTCAACTGTCTGTGGGTTATTTTTCTTATTTCTTCCTCTGTGTGCGTGTGTGTGCCTATATATATATATATATATATATATATATATATATATATATATATATATATATATATATATATATATATATATATATATATATATGTGCGTGTGTGTGTGTGTGTATATATATATGCTTCGACAGTATTTTTATGCAGGCTAAATCTCATAAAAAATCTTTGTCGTCCTTCTGCAAGTGATTATTTGGGCGTTCCCGAAATAATCTTGGCCAGTTAACGAAATATACTATCTCTTCATCATCTTCTAAAAATAATGTAAATCACTTGCTGCCATCAACTTCCAGTATTTTTTTTTTTCTACAGGCATGCACTTGTATTGTTGCTGATTACACAAACTTGTTTGTTTTCAAAGTCCTGTTTATTTCGGTAATTGGTACCCTTTATTTTGTTTAACTTAACCAATGATTACTGACTATTTGCCTATTGATGAATCGTAGTCAGTACTTTAGAAATAGAAATTGTTGCTAACCATTGGTTAAATTTTAATCAAATGGTAATGAGAACAAAACGAGACATTGAGAAACAGGCCGTTAATGACCTTGAGAATAGTCTTACACTTCAATACTTCTCTTTTATGTCTTGTGCAATGAAAGTGGGTTTGGATAGGCATGCAGCCTTCTCCAGTAGTTCTGTCTTACATCTGTTGAATTTATTGCTTACTGGATCTCTGATGTACATATTTATGCTTGTTTCTCAATTTTATGGTGATGTTCATATTTTACTAGGTGGTGATAGTGTGGATTCGGTCATTTGTTAGTTGAGGAGTTGGCCAAAGTATTTGGAAAAAACACTATGCCTAGGTCGTTGAGAAAGACCCATATTCCTCACTCCTTTTATTCATGATTCTGTATTTCACGGGTGGGTAAGAAAGATGTATTGGTGAACATCTGTCTCATGTTCCACCGACTGTGATAATCTGACTGGAAAATGTGGGCTTGCCCTTTCAAAGAGATTATTTTTTCTGTGACTGTCACTCCAGGTGATTACTGGGGTAGCTTATTAATACAGGCCATGGCTTCTTGTCCTTACAGTTTCTGATTCTCCTAAGCCATCTTTAATGATCTCAATGTTTATGAGATGTTAAACCTTGCCTACTTATCTTTCACTTCCTCCTGGTTCCTTTGTGCCAGAGTGTACTTTCTCTGTGACCATTGCAGTGCATGATCATCTGGTAGAGGGTGTTGTCCTGGACATGTCTGTAAGGACATATTCTGGTTTTAACAGACTGGAAATTAACTTTTTAGTGACATACAGAAACAAATTTTTGTAAACTGCTCTCTAAGGAAAATATAAACATGCTTGTGGAAACAGTAGGGAACAAATTTTTATGTCACTGTGTTAGACCTGAGCTGGCATCAAGGTGAATTGTGTACGTTGAAAACCCATTATAGTTAATTATTTAAATAAATTTTGTTTGAGCTTTGTAGAAATTGAAAAATATTTAAGTGAAATTTTACATTATTTTGGCTACATATTCCTTTAAATTTTCCTATTCACTTGGCTGACAAGGTATGCATATAGTATTTGATTATTCACACATACTGGCTGTCAGAATAGTGTCAGTGATGTGACATGGTGGATATTGTAAGGAAATGTGTGTTGCCAGCTTTAAGCAGTTTCAGTCAAAAAGTAAGTTTCTTTTATGAGTTTGATAACTTAATGTGGATCTTGTCCAAGTGGTTTAATAGGAGAATGCATTATTATAGTTATTATAAGAATATCTTTCTCTTATCAGTTTTGAGTTTTTAAAGTATGGTGCTGGTCATGTAAAAAAATATGAACAGGTGACATTTACTGCCATTTAAATAATGTTGTATTTAGGTAACACAATTAGGTAACTATATAATCATATAATAACTTTCAACAAATATATGACAATATAGAAAAGTCATAAGAAAAATGTGGGATACAGTATTTGATACCAGCTCCCCGCAATATCCTATTGCTTTTCGAACAGTTTTAGTATGCCTGTACGTTAGTATTTAAATGTAGTAGTGATTTAAGAACACAGATTTGTCCTTTTGGTGATTAATTTAATAAGTTAAGCTTCAAACATTACTAGTAAATGTGTAAGTTTGTTTATTTCTTATGGAACAAAAATTAGGTTATTAATTTTATTTCTGAACCATAATTTAGTTCATGAGGCATAATGATAAATAATAATAATAATAATAATAATATATTGCTTTTGCTATTTGTAGCATGCAGCAACACCTTGTAATATTAGCCTAACAGAAAATCCATTACAAAATTTGTCATTGCAACAAGCACTCACACATTTAGTAACACATCTCGAGCTTCAACAGTGATAAAAGGTTCTAGTTTCTCAGATTGCCTTTTGCGATATTTGCTTTCAGCCCTTCAACTTTGATTGCCTTTGTCTGTTATTGCAAGTTATTGAGTGTACATACTTTCGTAAACAGAGTTTTTTTTATCCAAGACATGGAAAAGTTTTGTTATGTTTAGTACAGCTAATTCGTTAGGAATGAAGTGTGCCTCATTTTGGTCAACATCCTTTTGCTTCATAGATATGTTGTCTGGCTTCTTACATGCACTTCCCATAACAGTACATTAATGTAAATATTACAAACAAGAATATGTGTGTTATATGTATGTGGTTCTAGGTATTGTCATACATATAACCAAAAACTAGGTTGCTGAGCTATACATTCTGAAAACTTACTTTTTGGCTACCCAGCGTGTTAATTAATGGTTGTGGAGCATGTCAGCATGTGCGACTAACCCTCATGTTGTGGTTATTTCTCTCTCTCTAGACTGACGAGGAACTCGACCCAGAGGATGTAGAGTTTGATGAGCATTACACCATTGAGACAAGGAGCAAATGTAAGGGTAATGCACGTGTCTCAAAATGGGTAGTAGAGGCAACAAGACCACTAGTTTTTTTTTATTATTTTTTATTTATTTTCAAGACAGTAGAATTATAACAGGGGTTTAAATATGTAATGTGTGCAGGTGGATATTTTTATTGGAATACACTACCAGCATGTTTTTCAGCATATACCTATGTTTCGTGTCCACAATTACCATTAAAATAAAGCTATAATTTCTTACCTTCCTTTGTGGAAAATATATTTTTTAAATTCAACTTTAGATCAAATTGATTGTGCATTTGAAATCATAATCATGAAAATGTATGCTTGCATCACTTTTTGGTTTGTCACTTTTCTCACATTGTACACACATTTGTGCCCCTGTCATGTATTTCAAGAGCTCTTTGCTAAATTTTGTGGTATTGGGTTACATTTCTTAGTTACTTTACTGAAATGTATTTTTTCAATTCCAATTTTTTTTTGTTCCCTACTCTTATTTTGTTTAGTAGTTTTTCACGTCCTTTTGTCATAAACAGTGTAGAGGATTTAGAAAGAAACTCAATAATTTACTTATCACAGTCATCTCATGTTAGAAGCATGATGACTTAGGCAATATGTTTCGAAGCCTTTTTTTATTAAAGAAGTATGGGCACATCAGTTACATATATTGCTCACCTCTGATCTTTAGAGCCTTGGTGAACTGTACGTGGTTCTTGTTGCCTTTTCTCCCAGCTGTGTAGTTGTAGTGTGTTAAATGTGTTCTTGTGACCACATGTTTTTCAGACCTCTGAAGATCTTGACACTGATACTGAATTTGAACCAGGAGAAGACCTCACTATAGATACCAGGAGCAGATGTAAGATTGATTGCAACTACAGTATTAGAAATACTCATAGAAACCCACCATGTAGCTGTAACTATAGCAAGTTGTTCATCAAAATTTCAATATTGACATCTTCAAATGTGGCCACTAAAAACCTATTAGTAAATCATTTTCAAAAGTTAAGTCATGAAAACATTTATTATCCACCTACCTTTTTTTGTGTAATATAAGCTTAGTTATGTTTGTGATGTGTGTTTTAGTAATTTATAACTGTCCAAGAATGAAATTTAAATTTTTTACTATTAAAAATGTACTTCATATTCATGTAACCAGGTAAGTGGACCTGCTTTCAATTATCAGAGTAAAGTAACGTTTTTGTTTCTTTTGATTAAAGCCTGTTCAAAATTACTGCAGCATAAATAATAAATTGATTTTATATTAAAAAATAAACCTACATCCACTTTTAGGGTTCAAATGCCAACCTCAAAAGTTGTTTTTTTAAATAACAGCAGTTGTAAATCTAGTTGACCGCTACGAGTAGCACTAGTTAGGATGACAACCAACTGAAAGATTCTTTGTGGAGGTAGTATATAATGTACGTAATGTTTAATCCACCCAGGTAGTATCTACATAACTTTGTACTTATTTGTAGAGTTGTGTGACACAGTTGTAACTTACAGGACTTAAATTTCAGGAGATGCAGGGTTTTATTCCCAGTCTAGTTTTCCATGATTTTCCTTGTTCACTAGAGATGAATACTGAAATGGTTCTTTCTTTCTGTGCCTGAGTATCTGAGTCACTAGATAAACTTCTCATGACCTTTGTGTCAAATGAATTGCTTGCCCTACCTGCCTACCAACCTTTCTTTGTATTTATGTGGCACAAACTGTAGGAAACAATACTCCTACCATAGAAGCATCCCTTGAAAATGTACCTGTTAACTTAATTTATTAGTATGCTTTGTAATGATTGTATTTTTTAATTGTACTTCAAATTTTACTATTATTCAGTACCCATTTTAAAAACATATCTCAAGGTCAAGTGATAACAGTGTTGCAGGGCTTAAATTAAAATTACTTTAAATCTATGTATCATAAATGTATATACAGTTGTTTATTATAAATACTATTACAGTTTAGCAGTGTGCTGTTAATGTTAAAAAGTTAAAATTTATGTTGATTTTCTTGTTAGTGTATTATAACTATGTAAAAAACTATTATTGGAGTAGCAAGGTTAATTTTGTGAAATATTTTATGACAGAATTAAATGTTCCCTGTGTGATCTACATACTCTTGTTCAAAAGCCAATAGTACGGTGTGTGCATGCACATGCATGCACGCGCACACACACATGCACACAATGTTTCAAAAATACTTTGACAAACTTGGGTAGGTTCCTTACACGAAAACAAGAAAACACGTCTATATATACATAGGTCTGTAGGTCAGTAATTTTTTAGTTATTAATTCAATGTGCTGCAAGGTAACTGGTAGCAAAATTAATGTTGTCAGATAATTGATTTATGTTATGGTTACAAGTATGCTGATGCCTGCATTTGTATCCTCTTATAGCAGAACAAGTGAAGTGAAGAGATTTTGGTCAGTACGTAACTCCTAGGTCTTTAGCACTGGTTAAGGGTGACTGACATGATGTATGGTGTAGCACTGGAATGAAGGGGCTGGGAAAACGGGAGATTCCCAAGAAAACCCGCCGAGCAGCGACATAGTCCGTCGCAATTCCCAAATGTGAAAATCCGGGAACTAGCCCTCCTGGGAATTGAGCTCAAAACACCATGGTGGGAGGCGAGTGCTCTAGCCACTGCGCCAGCCGCGACCCTTCTCTGCGGCGGATGTAAGAGTATTTGACAGGGTGCGACAGTGCTTGATACAATGTGTACATGTGCATCAGGATGCAAAAGGATGTCATTTCAAATATTTACAGTGAGTTTCTAATATTAGTAATGGTGAAATTGTCATAAACTCAGACACTCACTGTAAATGTTTAAAATTACAGTCATCTATCAGTTTAATGACTTTCAAGGGACTTAAAAAAAATAGTCCTTAAATTGAAGTTGTTTTTAAACTGAATGATAAAAGTATGTTGGAACTGTAGATGGGACCAAAAATACAGTTGTTAAAGTGAAAGAATCCTTAAACTGGAAGACCTTAAAATGAGAGATCACTGTACATACTCTTTCTTCATCACACCCGTATACACATCATATCATGCAGTGTCTCACCTTGTCAGATACTCCTGTTTCTGCCATAGAGGATACAAATGTAGCATACTGTATCCATATCATAATTCAGTTACTTTGTTATACAACAATAATTTTGCTTCCGGTTACCTTGAAACACCTTGAACTAAACTTTCATTAATAACTAAAAAACTAAGGACTTTTGTACATATGTTTATATGGACTTTTTTCTTTTTTGGTGTAAGGAACCTACCCTCCAAGTTTGTAAAAGTATTTTTATGAAACATCATACACTTATGCACACACACACACACACGTGCATATAAAAAATCTTTGGAAAGAAAATTATCAATTTTTTTTTAATAACGTTTATTTCTTAAATGAGTTGTCAAATACCATTTCTCCAAGGACTTGGAAATATTGTTGTAAAATGCAAGAAAGTGTGAAAGGGAAATTTCTAATGTAAAAGCAACAAATGGGACCACAAAAAATTGGTGTAAAATGTGGGAAAGTGTAAAAATAGGGAGTGTAAAAAAGGGGTTTTACTGCACTCAAAAACACATTCAAATACGTATGTAGACTTTTTAAACAAGATATAGTTTTTCACCCAGCAGAGAACAGCTTTGTTGTTCATCAGTCAGTATGCTGTATTCTTCCTATATATTATGCTGATAGCCCATCTTGGCTGTGCGTTATTGCCTGGATTGAACAATCGAAGTGGCCTCTACACTACACACTGTGATATATCTTTATAAAACTTATACATTTATAAAACTCATAATTGTTCACAGTAACCTCAATTGAAAAATTTGGTGAAAGTCTGAATCCATCTTACTCCATAAATTTTTACGTAATTTTGGAGTGCATCGCTGATGAGAATCGTATAACTTTTTTAGAATGAAGAATATACCTTTTTTTTTTTGTGCTCTTATTTTAGTAGTATGCCCTCTTTGCATTAGTAGCAGATATTCTACCTGAGTAGTGTTTAAAGTCTGCACTTCATAATGTCTAGCAAACCACCTTTTCAGTGTTGTTATCTGCTTTGGAACTAACACGTGCGTCAAATGCTGCTATGCACTTAACACTGAACTAGTGTACAGTTTTTCTTTTTAAGAGTTTTTCCCACGGTACTGGTAAAAAATTTGTAGCGGAATTCAGAGAAATACTGCATATAGCCATATACGTATCTTGAGTTTCGCATGTTATATCCAACTAGTCAGTAATTATGTGAGACAACAGTTTATAAAGATTAGTCATAAGCTGTATTGGAGAGCTTAAGAATAATGTTTCTAAGGTGCATGGTTTTTTGGCTGTTACATTAAACACTTATCTAATGTATATTTTGTTTTTGTAAACTAGTACACTGGGCAAATGCTGTAAAATACAGGTTTAGAAGACTGTTTAGATTTAAATTATGACCATCCCTCAGCAGTGCAACCTAGCAATCACAGTTACTGCTTAAAGTATACTTCAGTGAAGTATGGATATTCCAAGAAAAGGCTGTGTGATTCCATTCAGCATTTTTTTTTCCCAGAAACTTTTCTGCTTGGTATATTAAAGCACTTATAACAATTTCCAAGTCCTTTTGAAAAATGTGATTACTTCATAAACCAAGGAGAATTTATTTTTTACAGGAATAATTTAATAGAATTTTACTATGACAGCTATTTTCTGCTTAGCTATGTATAATGTAATTACACATACATTAGTTTTATGTAAAGTATTATGGTTAAATTCATACTGTTTCATTCCAGCAAGCGCGCACACTGGTGAACATGGCGTGGATGAATATCCTGACATCAGTGGCATCACAACAGCCAGGGTAAGTTCATTTAATGTTCAAGTACTTTTTCCCCCAGTGTGTTTCAGTAATAATTGTTAAATTGTACTGCCGTATGGAATCACCAGTAGGGTGTTGATAGCTCGGCAGTTCTTATAATGCGAGAAACTTTATTAACGTTTATATTTTGTATTTTAATAGGAATATAACATGTCATACTCATTGTAATTAAAAATTTTTTGTAGTGCACTACTGTATTTGTTTGTGTTTGCCTTTTATTGTTAAAAATGTTTCGTAATTATAAGTGCTATTTCCATAAGTACATTTGTAAATACTTTGCGGTGATTCTGAAGCATCATAATGCCGCAGAAAATTCCACACGACAATTATCAGTTAACATACTATGTATGTACACACACAATGTAAGAATCATAGTAGTGCTGAACTCGGTTCACACTGAGAGATGTGATGGTGGAATTTTCATTGCAGCTGGGAACACTGTTATGACTTATGCAATTTTGTTTGGCATTGCGTAAATTTTTTTACTATGATATGGGAACTGCTGGATCAGCTCAAGCTTTTTTTTATTGAGTAGAGTAGAGTTTAAACTTCTGTTTATAAAATTTAAAAAATACTAAAGTTTTCTTGCTTCTTAAAAGTTAACCCAGCTAATTGATTGTGTGCATTCAATTACAACTTTCCGAAACTCTGGTAATAATTGAGCATCCTGGTTGCATGACCAATACAACTTGACTAACTGTAGCAGATTACTTTTTATAAACACCTTATAGCAGGGGTGGCCAACCTTTTCGAAGCTATGGCCCAAAAGTCGAACCAAATCATGTCGTGGGCCACGATAAAAAATTTCACGTCGATTATTTTTATGAGCTGAACACTAACGCATCTACTGTTTTATAGTAGTATATCAGAAAATTGTCTCCACAGTATTTAGATAAGGAGCGTTGCCAAATATGAAATCATTTAAATATTATTGCTGTAAACGTAAGTAACTTTGAAATATTATGCAAATATTTCAGCTTATGGCGGGCCGTTTAAAATGCAGTGGCGGGCCAGTGTTTGGCCCGCGGGCATAGGGTTGGCCGTCCCTGAGATACAAACTTGATATATTGTGTAGTTAGATTTTTGCATGTGTCAGCATACACATTAATACCAGAGGCGGATCCAAAAGTGGGGGCCATGGCCCCTCCCTAGACGCTTGAAAAATATAAAACCAAATAAATGCCAAGTAAAATATTGAATAGATCCTTTTCTTAGAGCTTTATTAATGGCAACACAACATTACGAACAGCAATATGGAAACAGAAACTTAAAAATGTACTTAATTAATTTTATATCTGCACAAAGGTTTTCACTTTTAAAGAATAGTTTATCCTTCAAAATATTACCATTTTTAAAGGGTGTGTTCAGTCTCCCCCCTCCCTTCCTCCGCACTTTTGGCTTGGAGTGTGGGGATAGTGTGTTTTATGGCATAGCCCCCTCCAAGAACCAGAGCTGGATCCACTCCTGATAAAACGCATGTGTTTGTGATCACATAATGCATGGTGTGATTGTGAAGTGGAGAATGTGTATATATTGTGTAACATGATGTGTACAGGAAGCCATGCGGAAGATGACAGAAGAAGACAAGCAAAAAATTGCACAGCAGGTGGAATATTTCCGCAGTGAGAAGCTTAAGTTTGACCGGGAAGTGGCCAAGTGGGACGATACAGGCAATGATATTATTGTATTGGCAAAACACATGTGTATGATTATGATGGAGATGACAGACTTCACTCGGTGAGTGCATTTGCTTCTCTACAAATATGTCAATATTTGTCCATTAAAACATTAAATATGTATACGTACTTGTCATAGTGTGCAGCAAATTTGATCTTTGTGTGCTATGTATGTGAGGTCTGTTAGTTTTTATCGGAATCGAGGGTATCGATGCTCCAAGAAAAATTTTCTACACACATATTTTTTTTAATTGCACTGTCTTTCTTACAAACATTCTGATTTTAATTTCCATTTTCACATTTATGATTTTCAAAATTACATCAAAGAAAATTACTGTACACCATCTATTTTCATTCACTGTTTTGCAATTTCTTGTGTACATGTTTGTGTATATAGCTTCGCCCTACACAATTCTGAAATGTTAATGTGACATAATTTTTCCTTAAATGCAATTACTGTACCTGTATACATTATCTATTAATACATTAGCATCATTGAATGTATTTCTGTAGTAAAGCATGTTGGATACCAGAATTCTAATGTATGAGTTTATTTACAGGTAGCATTATTTTCATTATAAGAATAATGTTTTTTTTATTTATAATTTTTATTTTACCAGCTAGAGGGCGACACAGTTCTCCGAAGACACCTATGGGCATTGCAGGATTTTTAAATGAGGTTTTGAAGAACATTGCTGTGTACGTGTATGTATAGTGACATTTAGTATTATTCATTTACAGTGGACGTGGGCCTTTAAAGACCACAATGGATGTGATCAACGCAGCGAAAAAGATATCTGAAGCAGGCACTAAGCTGGATAAGTTGACTCGCCAGATTGCCGACCAGTGCCCTGAGTCCTCAACGAAGAAGGATTTGCTGGCATACCTTCAGAGAATTGCATTGTACTGCCACCAGATGAACATCACTTCCAAAGTAAAAGCTGATGTTCAGAACATCAGTGGAGAACTCATAGTTTCAGGCGTAAGTGAACTACAGTTACAGTAGAAAAAATTTATTTTTACTAAATCTTGTCCAGAGTATTTGCACGTGACTTATAATGGATATTTTTATACTAGTTTATTGAGAAAGTTAGGTTGTTTTATCAGTTAGACGGTAGTAGAGCAAAGTACGCATATCTCAATGTTATTTAGTGCCAACTAAAGTAAAGTTGAAGTAGAACTAGAGAAACTCAGCAGAAAACTTTGCATTATATTATTAAATATTTATTTGTATATAATGTTGCACTCCCCAGAGCATGATTTTTCTAAATGGCTGCATATAAAATACTGAAAACAATTTGAAATTGGTCTTTTAATTGACATTCACTTAGAGTTTCCAGACAGTGCACAGACTTGTGTTAGTACCAATTGATGCAGTATTCTTTCCTCTTATAGATAGTTCAACTTCCATTTTGATTTGTCGAGTATATGTGTAAGTGGAAATAATTTCCCAGATTTCTTCACTCTTTACGTGTAAAAATTTTATATAATTAACCAATATATTTTTGACTTTCTCAGATACAGCTTCGACTTAGCCAAAACATTATTCCATTATGCTTCGTCTCTTTAAGGGCTTAATTTAATCCCTCTGCGATGTGCATGTAATGTGTAAGAGGTGATTTAATATGAGATGGCACATTTGCATATTTTTTGTTATAATAAATTGTTGCTGTCTTGCAACACTTTTAAATGTACCAAAAATAAAATTGTTCCTACTGATTTTTTGAAAGTAAAGATTCAAATTAATTTTTGTCTTTTGTTTTGTAAGTATAAATGGAGTGCTGGACAAAAATGTAGTTGACCATTTTAATCTAATTTCTTTCTTAAATTTGCACAACACCAGAGTACTACTTTTTACAATCATTATAATAGGTATCCATGAAGTATCTTTACAACTTGTGCATTCATCTTGAATTGGGGTATTTAATTAAGTTTGTTGTCCTAGGAACGTGATGTACGTAATACAGTAATATTGTACAGTGTACTTCTGATTATCCGAGTTAATGACTAGCTCAGGGTCCCCAGAAAATAGAAAAAAAAAAAAAATAATAATAAAAACAGTTCAGTTATCAAAAAACTGTTCTAAAAAAATTTAATACATACAGGTTATCCATGCAAATAGTACGTACAGTAATTACCACACAGTATTCACATACCCGAAAAGATCTAGGCAGCATTTTCTGGTTATGGGTATGTAATTTAAAGAAACTGTTGCAGTAGGTATGTACACCGTCACTAAAAACCTATGTTAGTTAGTAGTTAAGCAAAATTTTACACTTTCCCCTGCATTCTCTTCTGCCTTGCTTCACAGAAAAATATCTACATCTTTTAGTGCATGGAACCAGGATAGTTTGCATCACTTTGAAACCACTCCTCTGTAAGAATTTTTCTTTAGGATTTCACTAATGTTGCCGGCTTTACTCTATTCCATGTTGTAGCAGCTTTGTAAATGGCATCCAAGACATTGTAACTCTTCCAAAATGATTCTAAGTTTTTTCCTTCTTCTGTGTGTTTCTGGAGCAAACTTGACAGTACTTTCTTTTCATACAGGAAATTAGTTTTCTTCCATGGGCTAGATTGGTGTAGTGACATTCGGTGGCAAGTATTTCATGGGTGTTCCACCATCCTCTTGATTTCATTCAGTATGGTTTCACTAGAGTGAGAGGAGGCATTATCTAGTACAAGCATGGCTCTCGCTGGCAACCCTTCACTACTCGGAAATTCACGGACTTCTGATATACAAAGATTTTATCAAACCACTCTTTAAATATTATTCTATTGTCCACCCATCCCTCTCAGTGAAATATATATACACACACAATATGTATACACACATATAGTATAGTATTAGACACACATGTAACATATCTCTGTGAGTGTGTGTTTGTGTCATTATTTACTTAAATCCACCATAAGGTATTAATTCTTATGACTGTGAAAAGTATTCAACTTTTGCTACGCCACACACATATAGGCCTAGAGAAAAAAAAAAATACAAAACCTGCGTCCAGTAGGACATAACATTCTAAAGTAATGTTTGTAGTAATTGTTTCCTACTAGATATAAAGTATTGGAATGCACTCCTTATGTTTGAAAAACAGTTGTCTATATTGTATGAGGTGCTTTGCATGCATTCTCCACTCAGTGGCACACAATCGCACAATTTGTCAAGCAGAATAAGTACTACTGAACTACAGTCACCATAGAGCAGAAGCTAGCTAGGCGTTTGAAACATTGTGTCAGGTAATTATATTTCACCAAGACATAATACAGATTCACAAAATATAAGTAGGATAAGTGTATCTTATTTTATTTTGAAAGATGAGATGTACGTGATGCAAAATAAACTCATAACTAGTAGAAATTGATTCTTAGACAAAATGAAAAAAAGTTATAGCATCTGTGGGTACAGTACTGTTGAAGAAAGATCTAGGTAAGCAAGTTCTTGTTAGAAGTGACTGAAATGCCTTTAATGAGAATTAACTGAATGCCAGAACTCAGTGCTGCACTCTAAGAAATGGGTTTATCTGAGGGTGCTGGTGAAGTCGTCCTGCGGTCGATCCTGGCTGCCTGTCGACCCCACGTTAACTAATTTTAGCTTGTGTGTTTCCCAGAAACATTTGGGCAACACATAACTTTCAACCTTTCTTAACTAGTTTTACGGTGCTCCATCTACTCTCAGATACAAATGTTATTGTAGGTAGACACTTCCAGTACAGTCCACTTTCATTAACACTGTCAGGACCTTGATATGTAGATTGTTTCATGGCTTACTTTTCTGCAAACAACTAGCTGAGTGAGATATGAATGCAAACTATGAAAGGTCATTTTTTTCCCCCTTACATCACGAATAGTTTGTCCCTCAAAGCTGTAGTTTTGTGCCAGCTGCTTTATACCTTTTCCTCTACCAAGCTCTCAGATAAGGTAATTAATTTTTGTTCTATTAAGTGTCACTTGTTTTTGTTTATCACCAGACATAATGTGCTGTACTCACTGCTGAAAACTGGCATACATACAGTACCCAAGGTTAAAGACAGAAGACAATACTGCACAACTCAACTAATGCCTTGAAGCATTCTTACATGCAAGCCAGTCATCACTTGTCATGTATCGTGTCACTTGTTGGGACTGCCACTTTAGTGTGCTTCACAAGGGTGCGGCTAAACACATACTTGACTTAAAAGAGCATACTATTTATAATATTGTACATCATCGAGACATTACGGTCATAATACGTTGTAATATCAAGTAATGTATGTTTCCAGCATTTTCTGTCTCGAATTACACCATATACATGATTGAAATGTCAAGTTATAGCAATTAATTACAATAAAATATATTTTATTTATTTATTAATTTTATTATTAGTACAGTTAATCTGCAATTCAGTTAATCTGACCCTGGAAAATCGGGAGTGTTCTATATTTATGCCATAATGTAAGTTCTATTGTGCGTAGACTTGACTGTTTCCATGTTTTTTAATTTCCAATCTGTGAGTCACTTTTACACAAGAGTTTTTTTGGGAATTGCATATAAAAATAGTTATGAAATAAAATATTGCAAATTTTTGTGGCCATTGTCAGCCATGAACCCAAAATAATGAGAGTTGTGTAATGTATTGTTATTCAGGTACACTAGTGGTAATGTATATTTGCTGTTGTGTACTTAATTGTTACTATTTAGTTTTTAGTGTTTATATAATTTTTTTCTTTCGGTTCTTATTAGTAATGGTAAATCCTGTTAAATAATGTAGAGCTACAAAAATCACCTAGTTTTTAAAATACTGCACATTGAGTTTGTAGGTCTACTTTATTTTGATAAAGTATAGTGAATGCTGTTGTTAACAGCTGTTAATACCTAGTTTGTGTGTTTTATTTTATAGTTGGATAGTGCCACCTCACTTATTCAGGCAGCAAAGAACTTGATGAATGCAGTCGTGCTCACTGTGAAAGCTTCATATGTGGCTTCTACAAAGTATCCACGTCAGGGGACTGTTGCGGTAAGACTAAGCTATGTGACGTTATGCATGTACACTATATCCCTGATTTTACGAATACTCATGGTTCCTCTCCACCACATTCGTAAAATTGATGGCAGCCTTTTTTTCTCCTACTACCCACCTGATCTCCAAATTTAAAAATTGCATTTTTCTGCGTAGTGCCTCTAGTCGAGCCCTGATTTTTATAGTGTTTTGCAGGAAATAAATTTATGTAATAATAGAAACATTAATTGATATCAGAAGCCAGACATCTTCCGATTAAAAGCACACCATTGAACTGTAAGTATGACTGACTCTTGTCCTAAAAAAAGAGAAAACCAAGCTTTTGAGTGTCTTCGTGAGCGAACAGTTCGACTTCCGTAGCATTTAATGGAAAAATAAGGCAAGTGATAGTTGAAATATAAATTTATATCTTTAGCTAGACGTCTTTACAGTCAAAAGAACACCGCTGAACAGTAGATATGGCGGATCCTTATCCCCAAAAGATGAGAACCAAGCTTTGAAGTGTTTTCTCGCATGTGAATAGCCGATTCCAATAACGTTTTATGGAAAAATAAGGCAAGTCGTATTTGAAATAGAAATTTAGATCAGTAGGCAGAGTCTTCAGATGAACAGCATACTTTTCAATGGTAGATACGACCGACAGACTCTTGTTCTAAAAAAAAAAAGAGAGAGAAAACACAGTTTCCGAGTGCCTTCTCGCAAGTGCAAAGTCAGTTTTAGGTTTTTTTATGTAGCAAACCAGACAATACATTAGTAAAATAATTATAGCATTAGACAGAGGTCTTCAGAAAAAAAATATAAATGAAATTGGTAACTACAATTACAATCTCCTGTTGTTACCAAAACAAATTTTAACGCATTGGTGCACATCTACTAGGCATGCATTACTAGCTAGCACAATGCCTATGTAAATTATTCACCAGAGTAAGCAGGTAAAAGTAGATGCATTTATTAACTGAACTGTTGTATGTAACATTGATGTTAATAAAGTTACGTCAAAAACAATCCCTTGATATTTGATGCTAAGTTAGTTTAAAAAAAAAACCTATGAATGATTGAATGTGAACGTAGGTAGAAGTAGCGTACAAGATGGACAGATAACGAAACTATACGACCCTTCACAAGATGAAGGTTGGATAGCGGCACAGTAGCATATACCAATGTTCAACCAGCCAGCGATCATCACACTCTCGTGTGATGTGAAATTCACATTTTACGACATGCAGTAAAGCACTGTTCAAGAAAATTATGCGTAAAGTTAATTAATTTTTAGTACGTATGGTGTTAACCCAATACAGTAATGAAAAAAATAATTATAATTTCATGCTGTTATTGATGCGGTTCATGTAAGAACCTAACACAGTCGGCGCGAGGCGAAAAAGATAGACTTGCCTAAAAGAAGGCAATACTACAGTTAAATGAGCATATGGGCATGCATGGAATAATGCATGTGTAGTACACTCTAATACGTTGTATTGACGGAGGAAGTAGGCCGGCTGGCTTGGCATGGGCAGAATCACTGCTGTGCGCTGTTTTCAAACTGTTGCTGCTACATTTTTCAACGGATTTTCACCATTGTTCTTTGGTTTTTAATATTGTGACTTTCCAAGTAATAACCGCAACTCTATATAAGGTTCATATTTTACCGTTTCTTATGCTGTGGATGGATTATTTAGTAGTATTATTATTGTAGAATCCCGCAGATGCAACTCCTCATGGTTCCCAGAAAAACTGACTTATAAACGGAAAGGTCGCAATAGAGAATTTGGGTAATTTTGGGCCAACTTTGACACCCCCATACCCAAATTGTGGTACGAAATTCCAACCTAGCACAATATAAAGATTGTTTCTCTTTTTTAGTCTCTAATTCCAGGCTATTGGTGACATTTGAGGGTGTGCCTGTATACCATTTGAAACAGGCTGTTGGAAACTTTTCTGTTAAGTTAAGTAGAGTGTCAAACTAGGGTAACAGGGTACCTGCTAGGACATTACTACTGGTCATACTAGGGGACATGTAGCGGTATTCACGAGAGGCCTGCCTGGGATTCTGCAGTTTGGAGCCCGAGCCAATCATGTTGCTTGGTGTAACACAAGAACACTACTGTAAGAGGAAATAGCATAGTCCAGGAATTTGAACTAACAGTGAATTTTATCGGAGCATAGTCTTGTTTGGACTCATTTGAATCAGAATTTAATTTTGAAATCACTTAGCTCTCTGGGTTTTTGACTGTAAATGCAAGCGTTTAAAAGTTATACTTAGTGAAATCAGTCCTCGCCTTTTAGAGGAGTGAGCAAGGATTAGCGGGCCGCCTGGCTGGAGCTGGGACAAAGACAGCAAGTTCCAAGAAACCGGTGAAGGACATGGAGTATATGAATCTTTAACTTCCTGGTGCTTCTGCGCGAATTTAGTTTTATCTTTCTTAATTGTTAAACTGGGCAGTATGCTATACCATGGTAATCACAGTAAATTACTGAATTTTTCTATGTTAAAAATGTATTTTATATCCTTTGCAGTTGAATTCAGACAAATTAGATGTTTGTGTGAGATCATGCTGGAATCTTCTAGAACATTCCCCAGAAACGTGATCGAAAACAGTGGAGGCAGGTGGTTTGGACGGCACAGAGAGCTTGACCGCGGGAGGGCTAAGAGGGTGTAGTGGGTGTGTCCTGTCGGGAGCGGAGTTTTTCTGGATTACAAGCCAAGGGAAATATCTGTAGCAGGGGAGTGTTCTAAGGTGGCGTGTCGCCGCTGATTTGTTTTTTATTTGATGTTAAATATTTCAGCTGTGATAAGAAAAGAAAAAAGGAATAAAGTTTAGTTAAAAAAGTGTAAAATCTTGGACTAAATTCTTTACTTTCTAGTAGTTTTTACGGACCCACTTAAGACCCCTGAGATAAGAGGACGCTCATTGCTGACCGGCGAGCAGAAAGAAAAAATAATATAAAGGTTAACAGGGCTGTATGTACCACCACAAAATACATAAAAAATCGCCATTGTTCACATAGAGTTCTTATTCCAATCATGTTTGGTGTAAAAAAACTAGTTTTTAAAATTAATATTACAGTGTTTAAATAGCCAGTTGTCTCCCGAAAAAAAAAAACGACACCCCAGAAAACCATATAGGAAGTGGATTTAACAAAAAAATAATTTCAACGTGCGATGTGTCCATTTTCGCTGGCTTTATATAGAAAAATCATAGTATTGAAATTATAATTTTTTATTAAAGGTTTCTGCTCACCAGTCTGCCTCCGCCAGTCGCTAGTACGCGTCCGTCATTCACTGTAACCGTGTTTCCATTTTGCTTCCTTTTTACTTAGTGAGAAATTACACCAGACACTTGTGAAGTGGATGTTAACATTAAATGAAATGGTAAAATTTGTATTGACATGCCACATGTGTAAGAATAAAAAAAAAGTGGAAAGAATAAACTACTATGTGTAGGCTTATTTAAACATTATCACTTACCGTACTTTGTTGACATATTAAATACCTCAGGCTAAAGTGAATGTTTTAACACATTTATTATTTGTACACTTTCCTAACCAAGCTGCTGTGTTTGTGTGTGTGTGTGTGTGTGAGTTGAAAGTCTCTAATGAAAGTTAACATCGACGAGACGTAAAACAAACAAAATTAAACATAAACATAAACAAAAAAATACAGCTAACACCGCCGTACTTTTTAAAAAAGTGAAGCCACTTCTTTAAAACTGCCGCATTCACATGGTGTCCAGCGATCGGGAAATGCGGGAAAAGCGGGAAATGTACGGGATTGGAATTTTGGCGGGAAATGTACGGGAAATGTACGGGAATTTTCGCGGAACTAGTTTTATTCCGGGAATTTTCGCGAGGTGGAAAAATAAAATATTTGTCTGAAACAATAATTCTTAAAAGTCATTAACATGTCTTTCTGATGGTT
>PNEQ01001829.1:0-12835 GCA_003012365.1 Medauroidea extradentata | reverse complement strand
GAAGCAAGCTAATAAGCTACTTGAAATTTAACAAAATTTAAACAAGGCAAAATATCAGAAAAGTTTACTTAGAAAAGTTGCTTGAAATTAAATTAGCTTTCAAATGAGTCCAAACATGATATAAATCCAATAAAATTGACATGTAAAATTCTATGCTTTTCTCTTGCTTTAAAGTTAAATTTAAAATTAAAAAGAAAATGTTAATGTAAATTTCTCTACTCGCATCCCCAATTAATAGGTTGGATCCCGTCGTATACATCCTTATACCTGGTTAATTTGGCCTACTTAATTTGTTATTACAAAAAAAAACATTTTACGACAAAAAAAATTGAAATTACTGTGTGATAAGAGGCCAAGTAAGTGCTACGTGCCAGTGCACGTCACATCACGACAATAAAAATTTTTTGGAAGGAAATACTGACAATTGTCCCCGGACCCCCCTCTTTGTTAGCCGGTAATAAGTATAACTCCTATAAAAAAATCTCAAGATTTTTTAACATTCAGGGTTGGCAGGTATGGTACATGGGTACCCTCGAGCAAAAAGTCAAAATACGGATGAAGACAAGAAGTTGGACAGATATTGTAAGGAAGAAAGAAAACCACTAGTCTGTAGGTGTTCAAGAGCTGCTAAATAAGAAACTGGAAATAGAGAAACAAAAGGAGGAGTTGTATATGAAAATTAAAAAAGTTAAGAAAAATATGTAATGGGCTTAAGAGTGCAAACGTGGTATATAATTCAGCGCTAAAAAGCATCAATTTAGAATTGTAGGTTTCTCAAAGCCAATTTGCAAAAATAAAAAATAAAAACAGCAAACCCGGGCAATAGTTTTTTGCCAACTTTCTGAGCAGAAATTTTCCTCGAGTAATGTATATCTGAAGAATAATCTCTGGTGCCGGGATCTTGTACATTTAATTGTGGCGCAAGATATAACGCTTAACATGCGTCAGTCTGGGTTAATGTTTACTAATAAAGTTCGCAGATATAATTATCAGGGGTTGTTGTTTGATAGTTTTTCTATATGGATCACAATTGTAGAACTCGGTGCTTATTTATCTGCCATGCCCTCTTAAAGGATGACCAGTATATATTTTTATGTTTTGTGCTCAAAATTATAATTTTCTGTAATTTTTTTTTCCTTTTTATCATAGCTACCATATTTTTTAAATTATGTTAGCTCTAAAGTTAACTTTATGATAAGTGCAAGTGAATGTACAGTGAATATGCAAGGTACCTAAACATTTTTTTCCTATGCGGCAGAAGTGAGAGAACATTATTTAAGTGTTCACAACCACATTAAAGCAGGTAAATAAAGTATTTTCGCTTATAATACCTTTATGTTCGTAGTGTAGGTATGCGTGTACATTATGTAAAATTGTTATTTTTGTAATTAATTTACTTTATTATTATTATTATTATTATTATTATTATTATTAAAGCACAGGAAAATATATGATAGGGAAAACTCAAGGGAATTTACTGAAACAAGTTGGTGGGAACCCTATATTTTTATAAAAAACAAACTTTGCTAGAGTTGTGGTTGTTACCTAAGCAAAAAGAAAAGTCATATGCAGGAAAATGTTACAGTACGGCAGGGTTCCACTGTATTCAAATCAAGAAGTATTGTGGTTGAGTGAGAATTGGGTGGAAGGGGGTTTATTGACAGAAATGCCATTGTTGACTGATTTTCTGTAGTTTTCTACAGATTGCTAAGTTGTAGGGGTGAGTATACTCAATTGTCAAGTTCCTAGTTATCTCTGCTGAATGTTATGTTAAGTTAATTTTCAGTAGGGTTAGAAAGGACTTGAAATATTTACGTTTATTGGAAAATGTGTTGAATAAAATGCTAAAATGTTTTTATACTTATAAAAATCAGGGAAACTTTTAATTTTCTGTCAGGGAAGTCAGGGGAAAATCAGGGAATTTTTTTTTTGTTGTAATGAGTGCCCACTCAGATGTTGCAATTGAGGAATGTTAATGACTTGTAACTTCGTTTAATCTACTAGCAACTTTTATTTTTGTACATTTGTGGATAAGGTTCAACCTTTCCTAATTAATATTATAAAGATAGGGTTTTCTTAAAATTGACATACTTAACGCCCAGCAACTCAAGTAAAATATGCTACAAAAAAAATTACGTTTTACGTGTGTGAATAACAGATCACACTACCATAAAATATACTGCAGAATCAGTGTTATTTTTCTCATATTTTTCTAGGTCATATCTCTTGTGATGTATGAACAGTACGAGCAGTAAACACAGTCATAATTCATTATAACATGCACTTGGTAGCCATATTAGTTCCGTTTTGTTGTCGAGCACGTTTTATCGGTTCTGGTTAGTTTCATTGTTCCAGGTTGTTTCAATATGCGAGAACTTGTAGTGAATTATAGTAGAGTCTGTTAGTTAAGTGAAAAATATTTTTTAACATTTACGTATTTACAGATCATAGTAAATCTCAAACGGTTTTTGTCGGAGTTGAATTTTTCCCACATGTTAAAATTTTGTGTGTGCACAACGCAATGCACACTGAGCACTTTGCTTGTGGAAAAAATCAAGATGTCAACAGACAACATGAAAATGCTTCAATAGGAAATTTGAGAGGATGAGCTGGAAAAATATTAGTGTTGCTCTTATACTTCTAAAAATTCCAGTTTACGTATGTATTTTCCTTGCTGGTTTAGCTTTGTAAAAAATATTGCAAATCCTTGTCATAGAAGTGGCTATCATCATTGGTGCCAAAATAGACCTCACTTAAAAAATATAACTCTCAAACATGATAAGTGATAACATGTGTAAGTGATATTAAAATGCATCAATAAATCTAATATTGCTTCCTCTGATTGGTTGCAGTCGCCTATTGTCGTTTGGAAGATGAAGGCTCCAGAGAAAAAGCCATTGGTGCGACCTGAGAAGCCGGAAGAAGTGCGCGCTAAGGTTCGAAAAGGTTCTCAGAAAAAAGTGCAGAACCCAATCAAAGCCCTTAGTGAGTTCCAAAGCCCAACTGAGTCAATATAATTAATCTTGTTAAGTTTCCTGTGTACCAATCCAATAAGAGACGTTTAAAGTATTGTGTCGTATGAGCTATACTGACACGATGTGCCTGATACAAGGTTCACTAGCTTTAGAATTTGAATTACTGTATAGTAGTTGCAAAAGATGATGTCATTTTCTTTCAAAGTATATAAACCTTGTTGTGCTTCTCTTATGTTACCTCTCTTGGTAAAGTATTTTACCAGGTTCTACACTTTTATTTGTACTTGAAAGTACAGTATTCTGTGGGCAGCTTTACTAGAATTCAGAAATGTAATTAATGTATGAATTTTTTGGGTGTTTAAGCCGTAACACAAGTGTTTATATTTTGTGAATATTCTTTGTGATTTTGTAATGTTTATTGTATAATGTAATTTTTTTGGTACATATTTTTTTCCCCTCGAGAAATTTGTGATGCAGTTAAACAATTGAAGAATTTTGAACTGCCACAATCCAAGTATCCTCGTTTTTACTCATATCTGTAGTATGTAAATTTTTAACAGTCGTAGATAGAGTATGGTGGTGTAAAATTAGTATCAATCCCAAAGTTGCATAAATTTGATGCAAATAGGTATTTTGGCAGATGTTTTTATGTGGTATCTACCGTTTTATTGCAGTTTTATGAAAACCATATCCATGTTTTGTGGGTCCAATGTTTTGATTTCACGTAATGATATTGAAAAGGCCGGTATTTGTTCTTGTTACATGTATTTTGCAAAGTACACTGTATTACTACATACTATGTGCAACTAAGTTTAGAGATTAATATTATTTTACTGTTTAAAGTTAGGAAATTTATTATATTTATTATTTATTCACATACATTGTATTGTTATAGTTTAGAAATTTTATGTAATTTTATTTACAATTTGCTCATTTCAGATTTTATTGATTATTGATGTCATGGTTTCCCACTAAAATTCACTTGCGTTGCTGTGTTGGTTGCTATACATAATAGTTTTTATCTTATTTTGAATGAAAACATTGAGAAATTTGTCAGTCTCGAGAGTGAAGTAATGTAAAAACTTTTTAAAAATATAAATGAAATACACATAATTAAAAAATGTACTCTTGTTATGGTCACATTTTTGGTGTATTTATTAGAACTCTCCAGAATTATTACAGTATGTTAGCAGGCAAGCTTGTACCACAGGAGTGTAAGAATTGTTTGTTACTATGAATAAGCCTTCATCATCTTACCCACCCCTCTCATTTACATGCAAATGGCCTCATATTTTGTGAGCGGTCAAATTTGTATTCGTAACAAACTGTACCTTAACATTTTGCAGTGTTCATAGTTTTTTAGTATCATATGTGTGAATATGTCTTCAGAATTTGTATTCAAAATATTATTAATTATTTCTTTTGGCATCTGTTACAGAGCTTTGGTATTGAGAGAAACTGGTTTTCGAGCATGTCGTTTAAAACCACACTTGGGTACTGTATTTTCATTTCAGAAATGTTCACGTGCAGGGAAAAATTTATCACATTACAAATGCACATACCAAAATGCATGGTAACTCTTTTTTATATACCTGTCACAAAATTGTGCATTTGTTTTTTTAATTAACGTAACTGCAAAATTTTTTAAACTGCTTTGTGCCTTATGTTCTAGTATAGGTCAGCAGGGCAAAACAAAATAACTATACCTTTGTACTAGCTGTCTGTAGGTTAAGTTAGACACAACACAACTGTGGCATTTGCTTGAAACATATGTGTACAATCACCACACGTCATGATTACAAAGTCCCAGAAATATAGCACTTGTAAAAAAATTTTAGTGTACTGAAGTATTTAGAAATTAAAACAAAAGCAAAGACGTAAATAACACGTTTGTTTTTCTTCACGAAAGCACAAGGCGGACATGCTGGAATTTTCTGCTGCCTGACTCTCACTTAACTCTATTGCTTAAAATAAAAACATGTTTTACGTTGTGCATCTTCGTCAGATTAATGTTAAGCAATGGTTTCAATAACATTTTACTTTGCTGTGCGTGTTTGTGGTACACGTTTTTATAACGCACATTGGCTACGGTATACTATTGCTTTTCGTAGTTGGACAACTTGTCTCACTAGTTGCAAGTTGATACATAAACATGGCTGCCCTTATTCCAAAGATTTCAGTTAACTACAGTAATACTGTACAAGCAATGGTGCCCTACACACAGTGTGACGTTTCTTTATGCTTTTCACGTGGGTCTACGTCCTATGAATTGTTTAACAGGCTTTCCTGCAAGTGACTGTCAGGTTATGACACAGTAATATTGCTGATAACATTTCCTAACTGTTACCATTGTTTGTAAACAGTGAAATATATCAGTGGTAAGTACCGTACATTAAATAATTTTAAGTCAGTAGGCTTTGGTGGTTGGAAAAGTAGTTAATTTTTAATGAATGTATATGAGTAAAAATGTTGAAAGCTACTGTACCGACTCATTTACAATAATGCACTGGTTTTTTTATTTCTATTTTTTTTTTCTCTTCGAAGTACTGATATCATGAATTGGCGTGGAAAGTAACATTTTTAAAAGTAAATCTGGGACTCAAATCATGGTCTACAAAAATGCAGACTGGCCAGTAAAATTGTATGTATATGACCTGCATCTGGTGTACTCCTTGCCTAGCAAAGACACTATTTAATTCTTCCTGCTTTTTTTTTTTGGAACTACATATATTGATGATTGATTAACAATTTCTTCATGAACTGTGTAAATCCTGTGCAAAACTTTTCACATGTTAAGCTGTTATGATTAAAAGGAATTGGAGAAATTCATCTCAGATAGTTGGTTCATTCGTTTTGTGTTGTAGTGGTACCACTCTTTTAAATTTTGGTGAAAATGGGAATTGAAACTCTTGAAATGTATTACTTCACATACTGTGCATGCATACAAAATGGGCTGTCAAATGCTTTTTTAAAATTGGCATTACAATATTTTTTAGTGTGATGTAGGTACTGTATAGTATTTTTAAGTCCGCAGTAATTCCAAAAATTTGGTGCTACAAGATTTTTTTCTTTTGTAATTTTCTAAGCAGAGTGGAGAAAAGGGCAGTTGAAGTTTTTTTTTTGTATGTGTGTGAAAATGAAAGTAAATACTGTGGGTTACAACAAAGGCAGAACTATTCCATTATTTTCCAGTTATGTATGTAACATCTCGTTAAGGATCATACTGGCTGGTATATGTATTTACCAATACTGATTTGTATGTGAGTTTTGCCTCTTGTAAAAAGAGCTGGATGATTCAGTTTGCAGAAAGTATGGATTTGCTGATATGTTTTCGTGGCAAGCTTTGATTTCTATAGCCTCTTTCAAGTTTACGGTATCAGGAAAATTACTGTTGTCATTCTTAAAACTTGTAGTAGGGATTTTCGCACGAGCCATCTTTGTTTTTTATTTTCAAGACTAAGATGAAAGTACAGTATATTAAATGATCGTGCAGCCTTTCTTAGTTGTTAAAGTTTCGGTTCCTCAATGAAAATCTGACTAAATGTCGTTTAATTATATTTGTTTGTATTGCAACACCAGTACCTAGTCTTCAGATATTTTTGTCTTCTTTCCTCATACAATATGTATTCTGAAGTTCTTCAGTAGCAACCGCCGTGAGTGGTTAAGTTTTTTGGATCCTGTGTTTGGAATTCAGCACACTTTTTTTTGTGCTGTTCTTGAATCTTCTAGAATTTTCGTGTTGTCTTGATTATTGAGTACATATTTTTTAACTATAGTGGTTTAGATTATTGATTACCGTTATTGGCAGTGGGTGTGTTAAGCTGTTAGCCATTAAATTCTTTAAAAAAAATGTACTTTGCTGTCCAAGTGTTTCTAGGGTGAAATGCTGTGGTATTACAGCCAGAGTATTGACACACTGTTACATAATACCATTTTTAGGTTCCACCCGTCATTCATTGTCACTGGTTGGCAAACATACCAACATTTGCAAAATTATATTTACAAATAAATGTGTAAAATATGTAGCTCGGGAATGGATTTTTCCGAACTCTAGTTAACAGTTACCGTGTGTGTGAAAAAAGGTACCTTTCTTAGGTTTGCAAGACAGTAGTTGGAAGTACATGGTATAAGCTTTTTACCTGGGTATATTAATTTAATTTGCTAGGGTATTTATGATACACACATTGTTGTTACATTGGTACTGTATTTTGAAAATGTAACTGTTTTAGTTTTAAGAAATTGACAACAGGTTAGTTTTTTATTTCTTAGTTTGTGGTATAGTCATGATTGTTGCTTCAGTGTATGGTTTCTATATTAGACAACAGTTAATAAATACAGTATTCTTTGCAGCGTTTGTGTTTTCTAATGGATGTACTATTATATGTTACATGAAAAGTGTATAGAACAACAAGGAGTAACTGCTGTTAAAATTGTTAAACACGCACATAAAATGCAGAAGCATTTTACACACGTGAAAAAAGAGTTTAGCAATTCTTATAATTAGTACCTTATTTGTTTTTTAATACAATTTTGTATGTACTGTATCTGATAGGCCTAAATATTTATGTTGAGACAGGAAATATGTATCATATTGATGTGATGGTGTGTATTTTATAATATTGAAAAAAAAAATTCTACACAACAAAATATTATCTTTGTATTTCGCTCTGCAGATTAAAAAAAAGTAACATATCAGTATGGTTATGTTTAGAGTTTAATATACCATTCCATAATCTTTTACCTTAGTTTGTATAATATAGGTATTGTAAAGTATTGTAACTGTATTATAAACTTTTTATAAGAAATAAAAAAAAGGCCAAAGTCAAATACATAATGTAGTTTTTAGTCATTTTGTGAGCTTTTGAAACATTTAACCAACAAATTTTTAAGACAGGTATACTCTGTTTCATATAAGTTTGGATAAATCTGACAGTAACTTATGGGCAGTAATTTTCAGTATTTTGTGATTTGTTGCACATTGCAAGATATTTTTAGCTCTAAATTGAACCTGAAATGTCCATCTCAGCATTTGTACTGCAAAGTTTGTCTTGCGTAGTGACAGTTAAACAAAATATTACATATTATTGCCGTAAGTTGCTGTCAGATTTATCCAAACTTATATGAAATTAAGTAGGCCTATAAGTTCAATGACAATTAAAAACCAGTTTGAAGGAAAATTGTTTTCGTTTGAAGTGGAGTTCGTATTGTTCTGTCACTAGATAGTTCCTACTTTATAAATGTGTTAGTACAAGGCTGTCAGCTTGATATAAAATGGAGAGGTAGCAGACTAGGGGTGTGCGAATATTAGAAATTTCGAGTATTTTTCGAATAGCAAATTTGTACTATTCATATTCGAAAAACGAATACCAGATTCCCAAATTTCAAAGTATTCGAACAATTTCGAATAGTGTATTTTAAACAATTTCTTAAAATAATATGAGCGGGTAACAGGACTATTTCTACATACAAGCATAACATAATTGAACAGATTTTCCAGTTTTCGCTGATATTTAACGGTTAAAATTAATATACGGGAAAGAATTGACATTCATGTATGTTTTCAAAGTAAATATTTACATATTCACTTGTGGCGTCACATTCGTAGCCATAATTATACTCTACGCAGATACTCATCGAAAACTTGGCACTCAAAGCGTAGTAATACGCGCTAATGGAACATCTCAATATACACATGATGGCGGCAGTGGTGGTCACATCGCCATCCTAAGACAGTGATAACCGCAATCACGGCAGCGAAAGTTTGATGTCAACCTAGTTACCATGCATACATCTATGACAAGGTAACGCTGTTTGTTTACGTTTTATGCCGTGCCGTGTATTCACATAAAATGTTTGCTGCGGAGGAGTTAATATTTCTTATTTTCCTTAAGAAAAGAAACGATAAATATTGTGAAACTTTTCCGATGTCGCCACGAGTGGGAACACAAATTAAAATGGCCAAAACGTGGGGAAACTTCATTTTCAGCTGTTTGTGTAGTCTGCAATTCTGAATTTAACGTGACGAAAGTGCGAATCCAAGGTATTCGTTGGGAATAAATATCGGCGGTTTATACTATAACTTTATGCATCGCTAATATTGTGACCCGGTAAACATTTTTGTAAGTAAGGCCATGAACAAAGTTGTTAATGCGAGTGTACTATGGTTAAACTTTTTTTAACATTGATACTTTTATTTGATAATGTAATTAGCCAGTTGAACATGTTAAGAATTTCTGTGCAGCTACCTGTTCTACGAATGTTTCCGAATGTGAAACACACATTAAGTTAAAGCGTTATTTTATCAAAATTAGTTTGAAATATAATTAGTTATTAACATTATATTGTTTCCTACACTCAAAGATGTAATTTTTCGTAGTAGGTATTGTAATAATTTATTACATAGGCTATTATTTTAGCTTTCAAATTTCTGTAGTTAAATTCTTCTAAAAATGTTACAGAAAAGTACTTTTCCTTTTATCTTAATTCATGTATGGGAAGAAGCTAACTAGATCAGCAGTGCCGTCTGTAATAAGCACTTGTTTACAAAAACAATTTTGAGATTTCTCCCAAACATAATAAAAGAAGGAAACTGGGAGAAAAAAACAGTATATTGCTGTAAGAACAGGTACAATGTAACAAAAACATATATGTTTTTAGAATGTTCAAGGTTAACAAAGAGAAAACTTCTACTAAATTGTTGTGCTTAAATTAATAAAGCAAAGTGCATTTCTATTTCTCCTTATAAATGCAAGACTATACACTTGCAAATGTAGACCAAAATTTGAAGAAATACTATCTAAAATTGTTCAAAAAATGTAATATTCGTTTGAAAACTATTTGGAAAACTAAAACCACTATTCACACAACCCCAACAACAGAGAAAGTGATACAGTCTCTTCTGGATAAGGAAGAGTGGTGGAAGGGCAGATGATAGAGGCATTTTACTAGGCTGACCTGGCCACAGGCTGGAGGTAGCATCGGATGATGGTGAAGAATACTTGATATGAAGGTGCCAGTGTGCTTCAGGCAGTTCACTGTTTTATGAAAGATAGAGATGGGATTACAATTGGCTTGTGTGGCTTGCTGGACATTAGTGATAGTGAACTGAATGTTATGTGAAAATGCTACAATGTTGTTATTCAACGTTTTTAACTGTAATGAAATCTTGAGGAAAAATGAGACTGACTCGGTTTGTTACAGCCTGTCAGTGAGGGAGTTTGTTTTGAGCAACTCCTCCTGCCCTTGTTATTAGCCGTACATGTTCTGTGTACAGCCACCGCCGTGCTCAAAAATGTGATGGTGTACTGGGCATGTAGAGAGCTGAGTAATGCAGCAAGCCACGTCCAATGAAAACAACCGGTCTCCGTAGTAAAATTGGTTAGGCGCAGGACCACTGTGTGAGATCCTGTGTTCAAATCCTGGCTCAGGCAGGGTTGTTGTATTGTCCTTTCACTTCACTTCAGCCTCAAAGGCTCTTAAGACCTGGTTGTTAAAGAGCCGTAAAACCCTGTCACCTCACCTCCAATGATAACATCCTGTGATGTCTTTCCTTTCCACTCTATGAACACTTACTCTATGTGGAGGGGTAGGGAGAAGGAAGGAAGGCACCGTGTGACCAGCCACCCAAACCCAGTGCACCTTCTTTGTCCTAACCAAAGAGGGGGTGCTGCTGCACAGTACAAGTTGTCTGTTCGGATAAGTGTATTGAATTCTTGGACTCTTTTGGCAACCAGTATATAACGATGCTCTGTGACCATACAGCTGTGCTGTATTGTTGCTGGTATCATGTAGGATAGTAGTTAAACAGGAGAGCAGTTGCATAGGGCATAAGTCAGCTAGATTTCAAGGGGAGAAAGGCTTGCTATTGTTGGATAGCAAAAGAAACACTTAAAAATTACTGCCTTCTATTTCCAGTACCTGTCACATTAGACCCTTCATTGTTCATTTCATCACTCACTACTGGTCATCCGCACAGTCATGTTGACAGGCAGAGTACTGACAATGCCATCTGGATTTTGTGTAAAGTACATAAACAGTCGCCTTCTTAAGCACAACAGTCAGTGGGTGATACAAGAAGGGGGGAACCCCAGTCAGTGGGTGATACAGGAAGTGGGGAACCCCCCTCCTCCCCAAGAGCCCAACCTTGTTTTAGAAATGTTATACTTTTCATTCAAACTATTGAAAATGCAGTAGGTGTCATGAACTTTGCAATATATTCTAAGAAACTGACTGTAAACTCTTTGAAAATGTTCCAATTTGTATCTGTTGTGTGTTCAACAATAACGTTCAAAATCTTCTCAAAGTGCACCATTTTGCATCTTAAAATCAAAATTTTCCCATGTGGGAGGACCCCCCCACTTTAAATCGACCAACCGGTGCTAGCAAAAATATACATCCGCCCTCCTCCCCCGATTCCATTCTGGATCCGCCCCTGACAACAGTACAGTATATATAAGTGGCCAGGGAATAAACACACGACTTTGGACTGGTGGTGCACTACCTTGTGAACTTCTTGGCCTGGACTTTCTGGACGTGTGTAATAGGGATCTTGGTGATCACAAAGCCCAAGTTAAACGTGAATGATGCTGTGGTACTATGGGCCAGGTGGCCGATTAAATATTGCTTTTTATAGGTATGATGTATAATTTGCATCTGGTGCAGTTGTAGTAGGATAAAATACATTAGTACAGTACAAGAAGTCACACGATGGTTGCACAATGGTTGTAAAAATATGCCTCTCAAATAATTAGCCACATACGTTTGTTTTGTTCTCGTATGCACAGGTAAAATACTTTGGGGGTTTATTCAGTTCCAACTGTGACTAGAGGTGCAAGGCAAGACCCATTTTACTGCTGTGCACCTGCACTACGCCAGTGCAAATAGGTAGTACACTCTTCCCTCGCTTATCCGAACTAGTCGGGGGACGAACCGGTTCGGTTTTCTGAATTGTTCGGATAAAACATAATTTTTTTTTTTGTTTGTAAACAAATTAGGTATATTTGTATTTAAGTACCGAAAGTACTATAAAAACATGGTGTACATATACATAAACTGTTAATTGAATTTTATTTTACACTATATGTACTTAGTACTAAAAAATTTTACATAGTACAATATTTAAACATACCCAAGGAACTCGGCGCAGCGCGCGCTAAAGCGATCTGGCAACGCTGTTTCTTGCCCGCCCGGCGCTCCGCTGCCAGCTGCTCAAGCGCCCCTGCATTCCTTTGTTCCCCTCTCTCGCCTAGCCCACCCTTGAAATGTAGGTCACTGACACACAACAGATACGACTGTCACGTCGCGCACGAATGTTACCATCCTTGATGATTATTATCCCTTAGTGAAAAACACTGTAACGTGACGTACGTTTTCATCAGGAAATGTATTTAAATGTGCACATATTTACATAGTTACCCTAACAACACAACACAAAATAAATACGTAATGATATTACACTGCAGGAAACGGCATGTAAAAAAACTGGTTCCTGTTTACCAGATATTAATCACTGTCACTTAAGTCTGAATATGTGGTGTGAAGTGCCTGCGTACCGCTTGTGCCGGCTGTTGCATCATTCTCTTCAGTGCGCGTGGTCGTAGAGGCGGGTATTTTTGTAAACATATCCGTCTGGCGTTGTTTTAATTTCGGCTTCTCACTAATGAACTGCTTTTGTATCACGTACAAAGACATTATTTGCTGTTCCGTGAAATAGCTGCGCTGCTGCATGCCGGCTATTAAGCCTTCCACATATTCTAGACACTTTTCCTGCGAGATTTTCACGGGTGGTTTTTCATCATCGCTGCTGTCACCTTCTTCATTCTTTTCTGCACCTGTTACCGATTCAATAATTTCTTGGTCGG
>PNEQ01001827.1:0-19297 GCA_003012365.1 Medauroidea extradentata | reverse complement strand
CTTTATGTTGGTTACACCGGGATGGTTACGCTAATTGTCTGGTAACTAAAATATTGTCAACAAACAATACTGAAAAACTAAAACTGTTCTACAGGCATTAAAAATAGTGTGAGGGTTACGCCATTTGGCAGAAATGTGTAGTAAAGGATGCACAATCCAACGGAAACATAACCTCAATTTTTGAAATTTTGTTGGTTACAACCTTTGGCCTATAACCCCACGATATGTAAGGAAACGTAACGAGAAGCTACAACTGAAAAGTGGCCAAGCAAATAAGAAAAGTAAGGTCTGGCAGTTTTTTGATGCCATGACATTCCTCGACCCGTATTTGGCCACGAACAACTGCAGGCAGGCTCCAGAGTCTTCAAGCAGCCTCGATGTGCAAGAGGACTCGCAAGAACACAGCTCCTGCAGTACTAGTGCGGTCCGAAATGACGTGTACGACGAGTCACAAAACAACAGTGTTTCCGTGGAAGTTTCACCTGTTGAGGTGTTATTTCCAGAAGTAGTCGACCCTCGACGTGGGGAGGAAATAAGTTCATCTAGGGGCAGTGTTTCAGGTAAAAGGGGAGGTAAAAGAAGTAGTGATGACATGTCAAATTTCGAAATCGAAATTTTAAAGAAAATGGACTCGGAACAGGATGAAGACGACATGTTTGGCAAAAGTATTGCAGAAACATTAAAAAAAAATGCCTAGAAAAAAGAAAGCGTTGGTAAAAGCTCAAATCTACAGCATCATATATGATGCTGAGAGTGGTGGGGAATGAGTAAGTGCTTAATTTATACTGGGTGGATTACGTTCAATGGTCTGTTGTTCATTTTTAATTTTTTTATTCGAACTGACCCCATTGTAAATTGTCCTAAACTGGTGTAGGTCTAATATAAATGAGTGAAAAGTAGGTGAACTTAACATTTTTAATGTTGAATCAAATCCATTACAGTTTTAATGTGTATTTTTTTCTAATATTTCATAATTATAACTGGCTACGACATCAGGTAATTGGCTATGGACTGTTACCAAATTGAAGTAGGCCACTATTATTTTTATTATAATTATTTCTCCCAATAAATCCAAAGCTTTGAAAAATTTATGTTTGTGTTATTTAATCTCTACTTCGCTTTGCCAGGGTTAAGTTATTGCATACACTATTTTCACATCATAACATGCTGTAAACTGTAAAATGTCTTAAGAGGCCGTTCCAGTGTTTCAGGCGCATGTATGCAACCCGCATTAACTCCATACAAATCAAGGTTAATATTACCTTCGCTGTAGCAGTGTATTACACTTATCAATGTCATCTTCGCGCTTTATGAAAGATGCAGTCATTCTTATTTTCGCTGTGTTCTGCAAAATATAACAAACGGTTACATTAGAAACCTAATACAAAAAAAATTAATTTATAGTCTACCATTCTTTGTACTTAACTTCGATGAACACAGCAAAAATAAGAACGACTGAGTCTTCGATTAAACACGAAGGTAATGTTGATATACGTAATACTTAAAATGCTATATTGAAGGTAATATTAGCCTTGATTTATATGGGTTTAATGAGGGTTGCATACATTCGCCTGAAACACTGAAATGGCCTCTTAATTATCCTCTGGGATCATGATACAACTTAGATTTAAAAAAAGTAGTTACGATATTAAAAAATTTCTGGTTCGACGTGAATAAGTCTGGGATTCTTTGTCTGAAACGAAATAAATATTTTTTAGAAAAGAACATAAATGTAAGTAATCTTATATCAGAATCATAAGAATGTATTGTTAACTTTACCATTTACACATACATAAAATTTGTTTGCAAGTTTATTATATAGTCTTACAATGCTATATCATTCAGGATATGGACAAAAACTTTTTGAACTTTTTCTAAGTATGCACAATACTTTTCATGAAGCAGCACTAACAAAATGTATTGTTCAGACTTTACTTTAATTGAAATATAACAAGTGCACAAATTAAATCAACTGCTCAGAGTTTTCATTACTTAATGGATACACATGAATCAAATATAAAAACATTGTCAGTTATGTATAAACCATATCAATTATGTACGAAAGATATAAAAACAACTAGATGCATTTACATTTGATTAATTATTCTACTGAATGGAAAAATGTATTTTGTTTTACATGGTTTTCAAAATTTGGGTTATGAAACATACTTAACACTTTTCAACTGTGTGGTCTCTTATGAAACACTAGGACAGTAATATAATCATGCAATAATTCCAAAACTATTTATAACATGCAAGGCAGCTTGCTTCCCATTTTATGAAGAAACTCTGCCGGTACAATATGACATTGCTGAGAAAAGATACAACAATTTTTTTCCAATACTCTGTAGATTGTGTATGCTGGAAGAAGAGCAGTCAAATCCAATAAAGACATTTCAAGACATGCTAAAAAATATTTTCCCAGTCCTATGTATTTTATTCTGTTTCTTATTGGCATGATCTTTTCAATTCTGATGGGTGTGTTTAAAATTTAAAATAATAGTTTTTACAATTTTATACAGTTGAAATACATACTCAAAAAAACTGGTTCCTTTCCTACCAAACAATTTACAAACCAAATAAGACATAAATTTCACTACTGTAAAACATAGGTACTGAAATTACAATAAAGTACCTATACACGAGTGTTCAAACTGTGATCGTGAATGTACTTCAAAATGACAAATTAACTTGCCTGATACTTTATGCCACTGCTTCTGAATATGCTGGTTAATGTATAGTAACCCTTTCCTACATTACTCTAGGAAGTAATGCCCACTGCCAATCTACTTGGCCACTAGCACTCAAGAAAAAATTTGTCAGCTTCTCTCTACTATGAGCAGCTGCTGCGGTGAAGTTCCTTGTGCCCAACCTTCTGTCACTTGGTAGTTTTTTAATTGCACCATCTAAATTAACTTCTGATCTCCATTGTCCTGGAATACAATTGCCATTGTCGTCCTCTGTGTCTATCAGTTGAAGTGATGAGTAATTTCTTTCTGTTGGTTGCACTAAACAATCTTCCTCCAGCAACCAATTGTGGAGACATACAGTTGCTTTAACAATAGCATTCACAGTCTCGACACTTGCAATAATAGGTCGCCTGTAAATCCGCCATCGTGATGCTAGAATGCCAAATGAATTTTCAACAACTCGCCTGGCTCGAGACAAGCGGTAGTTGAAGATTATTTCCTCATCAGGCAAAAATTCCCCCGAATATGGCTTCATCAAATAAGTTTTTAACGGGAATGCGGCATCTCCAACAATAAAATATGGAATATCTCCCACTTCAGGTAATGGCTGGGGTGGTGGAATGTGAAGCGTATCAGCTTCAAGCTTCTTGCCTAATAACGAGGCTTTAAAAATACCTCCATCACTACACCGCCCAGGTGCCCCAATGTCAACAAACACAAATTTGTAATTAGCATCGGCGACAGCAAGAAGTACAATGCTGTGTGCACCTTTGTAGTTGTGGTATTGAGAGCCTGCACCTCCAAATGCCTGCAAACAGCACATAATCACAGGACTTAATGCAATGTGCATCAAAGCAGAGTATAACAAAACATAAATTAGAAGTCAAAAGCTGTTTTACGGTGAGCAGTAACAACACACGTCAAAGTTTAAATTCAAGGTATAGTTATCACTTTTAATACACATTCAGATCTGTAAGGACTTATTTGTGGCATGTGCTCCTTAATTCTCCCCTCTCAAAGAATTTTTTGTTCAGTTTTCAATGTATGATATTACGAATAAGAAGAGTATTTTATGACCAGAGGCCACTTGCTGCATACTAATCACATGTACTTGATAGAAATATTTTGTATATGAGTAAACCATTTTATGAAGAATTTATCTCTCTGTGTACAGTAGAAACTACTTGCAGGAGGATGAGAGTGATGAGTAAAAAGGTATACAGTTGGGATCTTCAGGACATAAAGGAAGCCACAGAATATAAGAATCTAGTGGTTGTGATACAGGCTGATGTAAGGTGGACAGAGTGGTAATGAAGGGAAGAAGGGCAGTGAAAATATTCAAGGGGTGTGGAGGAGAATGCAGAGGGGTAGACAGTCAATGCTGGTGAGGACGGTGAGGGAGTGGAATGCACTGCGGGAAGAGTTGGTGACTGTGAAGGGGTTTGAAAGGTTTAGGAAGGGATTAGAGGATTTATGCTGTGGGGATGGGGAGGAGTCTGCTCACCACCAGGTGTTAGCCCAATTGTGAGTGTAAACTTATTATTGTTGTTCTTGTGACACCCTATCTCATGAAATCTGCTAAAACAAAATGCTGTGTGGGTGCACCTCTACCATAGACATGTGTCATTAAAAATAATATTACCTGCACAACCACATGTTTCCCATCAATTGCCCCGATACAGTGAGGGAGATTCAATTTAGTCTCAAACTCCTTTGAAAGTTGAAGCCATTTTTCATTTGTCAGTTTAGGAAACACCCTATGCATCAGAACTGACCAAAGTGCATTGCACGTTTCTGCAATAATTTTACTCACAGTACTGTGAGCAATACGAAAAAGAAATGACAGGCTTTTCATGTCATTTCCAGATGCTAGGTATCTGCAACAAACAATTGTGTTAAGAAATGTATTCGTGAAAAATTGTATGGGGCCTCTACTATTATAAAACCTATGCCCATCATGAAATTCTACAGCCTTAATTTTACCATACCTTAATGTCAAAGCCAGACGTTCTCCAGAAGATATACTGTCTCTTCTAGAATATTTTTTAATGTAAGGTGAGACAAGTATAAGTAGATCATCAAATTTTTGTGGATTCATTCTAAAAAAGTTAATGAACATTGCAGTATCAGTTTCCCGAAGGCGTGGTATGAGCGTGAACCATGCACCTTTAACAGATCTGTCTTGAAAAATTTGCCGCACCCACCACTTGCGTTTACGACGCATTTCTTCCCTTTTCTTTCGTCTGTGTAACAACAATAACAGGAGTATTCTCCTGTTAAACCAAGCCATAGTTTATTTTACTTTCGTGTTGTGCACTATATATCGTAGTTCCCGCTCGATTTTTTAAATTTGTGTTTGTTTACTTGTATGAATACAAGATTGCCAACTACATTTACGTTCACGGGAGAAATTGCTTTTTAAGTGATGTAATTTTACTTGCATATGTTGGCAGTATTTGGTAAATATGGAAAGTTGACGTGCTATTGTAAATCGTTAAACTCGGCGACGGAAGAACGGATGACGGACGGACTGATGACGGACGGATGCGACGGGCTATTGTAACTCCGGCTTAATGGACTGGTGTTTTTGTCGCTGCTGAGAATGTGTGCAATCATCTCCATTCTCCAGCAATCAGTGAAGGAACTGTGTGCTTACATTTCCGATTCCGTTTCATTCACCACCACTACGTTTGACGTGAGGACAGCTAAGAGCCATTGGGACACCTTATTTACCTTCTTTTAAATTAAAAGTAGGCCCTACCTTAATATTATTTTCTATTAGGGATCCTGATGTGTAATTTTGGTTTTAATATTAAATACAGCAGTTGCTTCCATGTAAAATTTAATTTAAGTTTTAATTTTATAATTTTTTATTAATAATTTAAAAGTTTCATGTTTTAATTAACTTCCATAATAAATAATGTGCGGGGTACCCCTTTTATCTATATTTTCGTTTGCACATAATTTTAATAATTAATCTCATCTATTCATACAGGCTTACATGCCTAACCTATTTCAATGTCATTTATATATTCTTTGTATCCATATTTGAAAAGAAAAACATTTAAATAAGAAATGAAATAAATAATTTCATTATTTAACAAACTACAAATTAACGTCTTATTAATTATAATTCTTCCTCTGGGCATTTTAACGATTTTGAAGTATCTAGTAAGGTTAATTTATATTTTCTAAACACCTTACATTTTCTTTTTTTTATTCTTTGTGCGTTGTGCTTGTGGCCTAGTCGTCTTCCTCAAGTGTTTATTTAGTGTGTTTATCACATTTATTTAGATGTTTGTTGTCCTGTTCTTTTGCTTATTTTGCCACTTTGTGTATTTTATTAATGCGTGACTGTTTTGAACAGGAGTTTTGTTTGGTGATGATAAACATTTGAGTGTATTGCTTCCAAATACATTTAATTAATTTTCTCACCGAAGCACACCGGCACACCTGGACCTGAAAAACCAATGTTGTACCCAGCCTGTTGCAAGAGAGGACCATATGCAAGTCCAACCCAACCATGTGAGCCAGGGAGCGGAACGTCTCGACGACTACTCCTCCAGGAAGACATACAAGATAAATGTTATTTTCAAGATAAATTTATGTTATCACATGACCCACAAAACAAACAGTACACAGTAATTGAATTTCATAATTTTAAACCAACAGCAGGTCTTGTAGATTGGACGAGAGATTTGACATCCATCTGTGGATTGCTCGTGAACCATAGGCACCTTGAGGTTGAATACTGTTGAATCATTTGTTTGAAATTGTTAAAACTTAAATTTTTAGTTTCCAGGGCTTCTTGTGAGGTCACAAGCTTTCGTGAGGGCGGTGTAATGTCGCGATTATAAAAATTAAGGTTAGGTTTTTATTTTTTGATCAGATTCATATTTGATTTTATTTGGGCCGAGAGCATATTTATGGTAAAGCTTTTCTTGCTAAGAAGCATTCATCTTTTTTTCACGTAGAGCGATTCGGGCCTTGGCGCACACGTGCGTCCTGTTATAAAAACATCAGTAGTTTAAACAGTTGTCTGCAGTTTGTTGATAACGTCAGAGTACATCTGCTAGTAAATCGTGCTGAGGCTAGGTTGTTATTCACAGGCACGTGCATTGTATTTGAACAAACAACACAAGCTTTCGTGACATAATAGCCTACATCAGGAACAGCTGTGCACAAGTGACGATAGTCTGCTGTTTTCTTTCCCGTCCTCAACTCTGTGTTTGGTCGATACACCTGGGGTAGTTGACGTCGTTGCCAGTTGGCAGTACTGTCGTGCTCTGTTTGTTCACCACTGTTCGGGGAAGGTTAGGTGTGTTGTGAAGTTTTAACCTCCCGTACGGCAAAACGTTTACGCGGTGTTCATAAACGTCACCAGGCCAGTTTTTATATTAGGACTGAGTTTCGTAGTTGTGGGGGATAAGTCACTAGTTCACTTGGTCACTTGTTGGTAGTCAGCTGTTGGTCAGTTGTTGGATTGTGAGTTAACCATGTAGGTTTCGGGAGATATGGCCGCAAAGGCGGCCTTAAAGTTAATCAGTCATGTAGTCCAATAGTTAAATTAGGTAACTAAATGTCATAGCTCGCCTGCTGTTAAAATTTAATTAATTTTATTTCGTTTCGGTATAAAAAGTAAAATGTGAAATTGCGGTCTCGGGCAGTAAAATAAGTCAAGTTCATAATGTCGCAGATTGTTTTATCAAGACAAAAGGGCTTGAGCCCTTTTCCATTTGTTAGATTTCAAGGCAAAGAACGTCTCACCTGGGAGTGGCAGGGCACGCCAAAACATTAAGTATTCTTTTCATATACTAATTTAGGTTGGTATAACTTTATGTATTAACAGTTTTAAACCAGTCAAAAAGTAAACTTTATTTTAATCTTGCCTTTAATTGGCACTAACTGTTTCAAATAAATCAATCCCTTTTATTATCATGTTTTTATAAAAATTCCTTAACTAATTTATTGTACATGTTCTAATAAGACTGATAACTACTTTTATTTTTAAATAAACAGAAAAAAAACTAGATCTTCTCAAGTCTTTCCTTTCAGAATGAAAAGTGTCATCTTTATTTACTTGGTCTTTTGTAACTTTATAACCTATTGAAGGTTTACCAAATTAGAAGAGGCAGAAACCTGGTCCTGTTTAACGACTTCATAAACTTAGATCCCCAGTTTTCTAGTAAGTCTGCCTTTCGCAGATGTAAGCGAGTGTTGTGTAAGCTCTATCCCTCTTATCATGTGTTTTAGGTCACGTAGCTGTGTTGAGCTACGACCTTTAGTCTGTAGTTGTTTTAGGTTAGGTTAACTTCCTTGAGGAAGTACAATGTAGCTTATCGCAGGTCTCTTGGTGAACGCCCCCAATAGTTGTTTGATTAGTGTAATTTAAGTATAGTTTTAGTAGGGGCCTGCGATAGAAGTGTGACGTGCAACAACCTGCACGTATTTATCTTGTAGCCCGTCGTGTGCACCATGCCAACATTATGGAACGGGCCGAGCGCCCGTACAGCCACTGCATATGGGAACGCACCCGGCCACGTGGGCACACGAGGTAGCGGCCGGGTGCCACCAGCGTGTGCGTCAGCCCAGCAGAAATACCGGCAAATGGTAGGAATGTGCCCCCTTGACGAGAAGCGACGTATTTTAACGTAAAAGTTGGATACCGTGTAAAAGCCCTCCCGTGCTTTTCCCGTCAAGGGGAGCTATGCCATTCCCCAGGAAATAATATAGAGAGGCCAGGGGTAAGTGTGTTTTATGTGTACTGTGCCCCCTCGCAACTTTTTCGTTTTTAACCTTTTTACCAGTGAAACACCCCTGCGCCTCGCGACAACTTGGACTCGCCCACGCAGCCAACTTGCCGCCCAAATAATTACATGTCTTCTCCCCCAAACAGTTTCACGTTCTATTTGTTCTGTAATTGCCAGTGTTGTGTTATAATTATTTCTATTCAAATAACGTCCAAATTCAGTGTCTATGTTTTTAAGTGCCGTCTGGTTAAAAATTTCATATGATTAAAAATCATGTAAACTTTCAACAAACTATCCCATTATACAAATTTGGGACTCTAACCCTCAAGTTGTGCTATTATAAGTGTTTTGGGCCTTTGCCCCTATTTAATTTTGTAATTTTGTGTTTTTCGGCGAGTGCTTCCCGCGCTTTGGCGGCACGACATCATGCACTCGGGAAGGACTCGCCAGTTGGCATTACGCGGCGGACCGGGACGGTCGACGTGCTAGTTACTCCGGGTCCTTCACATCTTTGTATAATCAGTAGCGTATCAATAGTTAGTCTTTTTCGTCTGGAACATTTTCTCGCAATCTTTGCTGGCCCGGAGGTGTACCGTCACCCCTGCAACTCGTCGCCCAGGGGCATCACCTAATTAATATTTTTCACTCGTGTGGTGAATTTTCTTACAACAGCATCGCCCACCGGTCGGGCTTAGGACCGGGTCCGCTATTTGCGCCACCAGTATTGTATGTTGGAGTATGGTGCTTTACCAATAAATACGTTTTTCCAGATTACAGGTGCGTATTTATTGCTTGCCGCTTCACGGCCATAAGGGCGCGGGACCCTTCAACCCGCTTACCAGTGTTCTACCTACAGTGTGTTTTGTGTGTATTTTAACCTTAGTGCTACGGGCGTGGGGAACGCCATAAGATTCCCCTGCGTAAGTAATCTAGCGACGTAGAGTGGGAAGTGTTCTGCAACGCCACGGCCGTCGGCCACGTGGCCCTGAAACTTAGAGTCTCTGCTCTCATGAGTGCCCGTTCTCTCTTAACGGGCTGGCGCACCTGGCAAACAACACTTAATCACAACCCCCGCTCACGTCAAGGGTATTTGTTTTATTTAGGCAGGGGTGGTTAGATGTTTGCAGTTTGTATTGTGTGTTGTCAGAGTCGGTCGTGGTCGGTTAATTAACGATGGCTGTGGCAATCGAAGATCATGGTGTAGGTTAGTGTTTGTTTAGTTATTTTACTAGTACCACCCTGCCTCAGTATTTATTTTGGTATAAAGTTTATTTAGGTATTCTGGAGGCGTGGTGTTGTGTATTGGTCGCATCTCTAGGCTAGTGAACCAACCACCAAAGTTAGTTTATTCAGTTATGAGTAGGTTAAGCCTGAAAGGTAAGTGACAACGACTTACCTGTACATTTCAGGCATTTTAGTTTAAAGTTTATTAGTTAGTAGATAGTGGTGGTATAACCTTTACTTTTGTGTGTTATCCGTTACAATATACTACTGCTTATCAGTGCAATAACAAACTACTGATACAATGTTTATAGTACATAAACGTTTTTCTAAGGTTAAGCAATGGCCATCAACGATGTAATTAAGAGCCAGAGTATGTTCTTAAGTATTTAATTTTATTTATTATGTTTTTAAGTAAATGTTAAAAATCCGATTTTGTGTAAATTTTCGACTTTTTTCGCCTATACATTATTTAAATGAGCGGTTTTAAATGTGGATCACCTTTGATGCGACATAGTGTCCGAAATTAGATTTCTGTAATTATAAAAAAAAGTAATAAAAATAGATATTTTCTCTTTATTCTTGTTAACATGCGGTAGTAAAACATAGTAAAAAAAAAGCAAAACAAGTCGAGACGGAGCATTACACAAGTAAAGACCTGCAGTACTTGGTTCGATACATCTAAATTACAATTTAAAAATGTTTCTTTGCAAAACTTGCGAAAAATGTGTTTATTGTTCTTATTAAGCTTGAAGCCAAGAAGTTATAAGGAAGTGGCACGCAGGCTGTTGATTATGTTTTTCTAAGTATGAAAAGTGGGTCCTTAATCTAAGGCCTACATTAATATTACTTGAGTCAGATAGTTATATGTCAGCTGTAATTAAACGTAACTGTATCACATATACGGCCTGTCTAAACCGCCCGAGACTTATATTTTCAGCTAGTAAAGTATTAATAAGTAGGTATTTTACTGCATGTCTGATACAAGCATTTATACTGCCGTTAATAGTATATACTAACAATACAGGTGTAATTAAACTCATGTCTTTATTATATACAGCTCGCACAGAAAGTAATTTATATTAAAGTACTATTTTTTCATAAAAGTTCAGCTATGCATGAATATCCGCGGCTATTGGACTATTTTATAGACAATTACCAAAAGCGAAACTATTACAGGTGTGTGTGAAGCGCTAACATACAACCCCTAGTTCGAAACTTAAGCATTAAGGCTGTTCAAGAAAGAAAAAAAAGTTGTTAAATTCCATATTCAGCAATTTCTGTACTTAAATCAATAGTAATGCAATGATTTTAAACCAGCACCGACACATTAAAATAGGTTTTTATTACTTTTTTATATACTTTATCGTTATGAAGTCATGGCAAGCAAAACAGAAAAAGTATTCGTCATTTATAAACGATAATTTTTTTAATTACCTTAAAATGTGCTTCTAACATGCCAAAGAAATTTTGTGAAGCTGCCAGCAGGCATTCTCGAGAGACAAAAAATTCTTTCAGCAAATTTACCGAAAATTAGCAGCAACTTGGATTGTCTAAAAAAACTGAAACAGTTTGGTGGATGTCAAATATAACGGTTTTAAACAATAGTGCCATTCTTCCTGATTACACAGACACCAAGTTTATAGTAATGCAAGCAGTCTACTCTTTGTGGTGGGTGACTGAAGTAACATGTGCAAATCCCTGTCGACAGCGTGGTGAGGATTCGCTGAGAGACGTCGAGGTACCGCGATAAGCTACAAGTAAGGTGGCGCTCCTCACTGAAAATCGCTGCAACAACGCGAGGGGTTTTGTGAGGTACGGTGGCTCGTTTGATACTTGAATTTTTGCGCGGGTTTTTTGGTAGATGCAGTGTACTGGATTTCGTGGTTTTTTTTTTGTTAGATGCGGTGTTGTGGATACAGCGGTGTAGTTAACAGTGATATTGAAAACTAGCGCGTGTTATATTAAACTTTTTTCGACATAGCAAAGTCTCAGCGATGGATACAATTGAGACATAACTGATAACTGAAAAAATATCCAAATTTAATATATACATTTAATAATCAATCTTTTTTTTTTTTTTTTTAATTAGAAAACCATTCACAAAATTTGCTACGTTTTGTTGACATACTACAGTGTTGGAAAATTAAAATGCACGCTCATTCATAAAACAGTAGTGTTCAGTCACGATAGAACACCTATAATATTCCATCTCATTATGTGTGTATAAATTTAGTGCTGGGAATTTCAGCTTGCAAAAGTGTGCATATACTTAGTTATGTCAATTTTGGGAATTATAATAAAATATTTACAATGACAAGACACCGCTGAGACTGTCGGAATTTTTAAGTAACACAATAAAAAAATCGCTATGACAAATATCAAAGATGTTAGGAAGTAGGTATTTTACTCTTCATTTTTCATTAACGACCGAACCCAGAACATTATCTTTTTGACATCATTACCAAGCGACGAAAATTAAAATGAGAGAACATAAAAGGGGGCAGAACGAAAGGTAGAGACTATTCTGGGCTCCGAGCTACGAAGTACGTACTACTCCAACATGATGAATAAACCTTACAAATAGTTGTTATAAAATTAAACAATGAAATATAATTGTGTTTCAACTAATAGCTCTAATAATTATGTGAGCAAAAGCTAATTTTGTTTGCAGTGTATGAACAATATATAAATGTAATGTTAAGTGAAGATTGTTTAACATTTAAACACGGCTGTGCAAAACGGAAATGGTGGGTTAGAGAATTTTTGCAACACATACTGTTACATATTTTCTTCACATGAAATTGTACATTTAACACTGTAGTTTATAGCAGCGAGTATCAATAGGAACGAGAGTTCGGTTAGTGCACCTAGTTTCTACTATTTCCCCTAGCATAACTGTTATCAGCTGTACCAGTTATACAACATTGTTTATTGAATTTGTGATCAATGTTTTATCTTTTAATATGCTCGGCTAGATATCTTACCTAATAAGTTTACACACATAACTTATATAACTATTAACTTTTAAAAATTACAGTGTTCAACAAAGAAAAGTGTTGGATTTTATAAGGTGTTTACATAGTTTCACTGCATTTCATATTAGGGCGTTCCTAGTTATCTATAGAGAACTAAATATTTTTATATAATTTAGTGACACTTTTCTACTAACTAGTGTCAGGGTTTCTAAACAAGCATGACAGTCAATTATTTTTAGGACTGTAAGGGCTGTCTGTGTCAATTTTTTTTATGAATTTTTAAACAATAATTTTTCACTGTTATGTTATAATCAATTTTACAAAAAATAGCAGTGATTTCCCTAACTTGCTGAGTGTTATTTCCACAGTCTGAATAAACGGAATTACTTAATAAATTTGTGAATATTAACTTATTCTGATGTTGAGTGAATGGGAGAGTAATACGTATTTGGAAATGAACATCAGCTCCGATATGGAACTCAATAAGTTTGTCGTATAGGTGTATCTCATTATGTGAGATTTTTCATTCCAAATTGGTGTCTGTAAAAAAAATACTAGAATCAATCATTAATGCTCAGCAATTCATTGTGAGGTAAATGGTACATTGTTGGTCTCACGTTTAGTAATAATGAAAGAACTAAAAAATTAAGATTCGCTCGGAGGATGAGCCAAAGTCATGTCTCGGGAAGCCTCTCTGGGGCATAATGAGGGCCTTTTGTATATCAGTTTCAAAATACCTATACACTTGTAGGAGATTTTAAGCACACATTTGTACATGTCGCGGGAACAAATTCATCTCAATCCCAGTGTTGTTATTTTGAGTTTGTCGTTAACAGTCATCGAGACAAAATTGTATATAATTGCGGACATATGCGATTGCAGTGCAATTTCGTCCCAGAAATCCGCGAGCTAGAGGAAGACAATAAAAGAAATAAAAAACCAAGGCTAGTCTGCCACATAGACCTGTATGAGCAAAAAAAATCCATAAGAAATTATGTCAATTAAAAAATTGAAGAAAGGCAACTACAAAAATATATATCTGAATTGAATGAGCACATGAAAAGCAATATTAAAAACAGAGGACACCACAATTGCTTTCATTGCCTTCGTTTATTGTTCTCCATTATTTCACTTGTGGATTTCAGGAACGAAATTGCCCTGCAATGGAGTATGTCTAGAATTCTACATATGTGCATTCACTCCCATCTATAATATAAAAATGAATCGCAAAATGTGTTGGTAAGCACATGACTCAACAACGCCTGGACGAATTTGGCCAATTTTTATTTATTTATTTATTTTTTTTTAATGTTCGTTGAAGTTCAAAGATGGTTTTTACGGCGAGAAAAATTAAAATAATTGCCGGGAAAAAACCCTAAAAACAGTAGAGTCAATTTGAGCTTTATTGCTATTGTTGTTTAAACAGTGTAGGTATGTTCCTGTGATCGAGGCCTTAAGCATTCACTCAGGTATTGTATAAAGTTTGGGGTGTGGAAGGGGTGGGGTTACGGGTCCGTATCCCGTGCAAGACTTTGCGATGGGAGTTACATGCGTATTGCGCGCGCTCTTTACACTGTTATTGAGTACGCTAGCTGTTAAATGCCGGGCAGCTGTTTTGCGGTGGAAGCCGCCGCCGGGCAGCTGTTTTATAGAGAAATAAAGATAAACTAAAAAAAGTATGCTTAACGCAGTGGACTGGACAAATCTGTTTGTATTTGATGTTTTAAAGATAAACAGTGAATATAGTATAATATAGAATGTAGTATCACCATCAATTAACACGTAACTAAAATTTAGTTAATCTTTTCTATAGTACACGCGGGCGAAGCCGCAACAGGACAGCTAGTTGTAAATAAATTCAAATACGAAGTCATTGATACATGGCGATTATAAAATTTTTTCTATCGTCTTGCAGAAAGTGTCATGTGAAGGAAAGTCGTTTTCTATATGTTGTTATGGTGGCGGTCGTTCGAGCAATTTCGGGGCTTCTATTACCTCTGCAGTACAGCAACATAACAGAACAAACCCTGCTTCTACTACTAGGCTATAGGCTACGTTACATGTGTTTCGGGTAAAAAAAAGTTAAATGAGTTCATCGTTGAAATATAAATGGTCTGTGCTTACACATGTATATTGTTTATTGGGCATAACCTATTATCCCGAACACATTTGTACGTAACAGTGTAAGACAGGTCATCTTTGCAATTGTGAGGGAAATGAATAGTTATAGCTCTGCGATGGTGGAAGGTGGAATAACTGTTCTGTTCCGTAAATTAGGGCGTTATGCTTAATACTTTTTTACAATAGTTGTACAATTATTTCTCATGTGTTATATTTTGCGCCAATCATTACGAACACAGGGAAATTTGTAATATTTGAATTAAAGATACATATGAAAGATTATTTCTTACTTCGTTTTTCTTTCTGCGACTATCAACTTCACAGAAAACTGTAACATTTGAAATAAATATGAATGTATCATACATGAATTATATTTTGCGAAGTGAATTACATCTGAAACCAATGTCACATTTGAAGAAATATGCTTATGAAAATTTTATTTATTTAAAAGCTAAGTATAGCTAAGGTGAATTCCACTACTGGTTAGAAAAATAGCTCAATGTTATTAGTTTGGCAGTGGACGAATTCGTCCGCTAGGTTCGCTGCAATCGGTAAGGGGTTACACTGACAAATCAGAGAATGGTTTGAATAGTTTAAAAATGCGAGTAGATTATTTTGCAAATAAAGTTTAAAAGGAAAAATAAGTAATCTTCAACTATCAGAAAAGTTAAACTTAAAGGTTTTTCATTTAAAATTTCCTAGATAAATTTAATTTTAATATTGCCTCACATTTTCTAGCCCCCGTAGCGATAAGAGTGCAACTGGTGGTAGGGCTTGTCCCTTGCCAAACTCGTCCATAAGAAAACCCTTCAGCTTCCTAACCTGTAGTAGAATTAACCTTAGTATAGCCTGCAGGTATTTGTAGCAAAGTGGTTAGAGTGCATGGTTTATCTAAATAAAGGTATTAATTTGTTTTCAACTTTTCTTAAAACATCATTAAATATTTGCATAAGATAATAAAAATGAAAAAAGTACGATAATTTTACAAATAAATACATGGAAACTGCTATATCACATGACTATTTTGTCAGTACTATTATTTTTACGTAAGCTAATTAAGTTAAATATATATTAGTTGTGTAAAATTGATGATCTCTTGCTATTCTCTAAGAGAAGATGATATAATGCACAGTACGATTACATTGGTTCATTGAAACAAATATTTGGAGTCAACACGGCCTGTAAAAATTTATTTTGACTTGCAGTACTGCTATTCTATGTAATAACGGCAAATTATCCAAATATATACTAAAGAAAAATACTAGGCCTGACGAAAGTGAGAACTCACTCTCTCTTTCTCTCTCTCTCTCTATATATATATATCGACACACACACAAACACGCAGGTGCACGCGTGTACACACGCCCACATGCGCACAACACCCATGCGCACACACACATCCACACACACCCACACCCGCGTGCGCACACACACATCCATGCACACACACACATTCACGCACACACACATTCACACACACACATATTCACACACACACACACACATATTCACACACACACACACCCACCCACATTCACACACACACACCCACCCACATTCACACACACACATTCGCACACACACACACCCACATTCACACACACACACACACACCCACATTCGCACACACACCCACATTCGCACACACACCCACATTCACACACACACAAATAATTAGAACTTTACCAAAGAAAAAGTGTTGTTCTTAATCCGATGTGCATACTGTACGGCTCAACCGCACGAACCCACGCATTGTTATAAGTGGAGAAACTGTAACTACAAAATTATTATACCAAGCTTCATCCTCTTGAAATGAAACTCGAGACAGTGACACATCACGCATGCATACAAGATTTTGTCTACCGTTTTCATTGATACAAATCTTCTGGAATGATTAAAGTATTCTTAGTATTGGACTGTCGGTTATATATAATTGCAATACGTTTCAAATAACACTTGTGGATTCAATTTTGCTAAGCAGTCTTATAGTGGTTTAGTGCGAACAGTTCTTGTTTTTACATCTTATGTACCTGTTAAATGTTGTGTAATGAAGTGCTGGAATAGTAAGAATATTTTTACGTCACCAATCTTAGCAGATTAATGTGGTTAAATGTACAGAAAGGAAACACTTTCATTTGTTTATTGCAGTGTGTGTTCAGTTTACGCAGATGTGTTTTATGGAGTTTTCGTAAATTTCTCGCCGGTGAAATGCTGTAGAGGTAGTTATTGCTAAAATTTTGTAATTTATCAAGCTGGAACATTTTGTGGCACTTCTCAACTTGTAAATTTTGGAATACATTATGGATGAAATAGGTAATTGTGTTACCGACATGGATTAGAAGTTATTGGCGTATGGTTTGTTCTAAGGCTCTTTATCCAAGAAATAATTTTTTATATCAAGGCAATATTTGGTATACCAATATAACAATATGTGTGTATGCCAATCATAACCAGAAATTATGTGTCAGAGTACCGAAGCTATGTGGAAATAAACGTGTAACCAGCTGCAGATTGTACATTAAACGTTGCTTGTTTATTAGTTACCAAAAGTGTGTGTGCTCACTGTAGTAATGTTCCACTCTAGTAACATCATGTCATCCCTCACCAGCGCTAAAGGCCTCGATGTTAAACGCTGACAAAAAATAATCTCGCATTCCACTCCAGTAATGTGCTTTGATAATTCATCCTTTCTTCACTATTACAAAAAATATATGTATTAAAAATTGTAGTTGATAGCAATGTAAGACCAAACATAACTGTGTGGATGAATTTGGACTGACCAAATTTTCATATGTAAAATCAGAATTATGAAACTGAATTGAATGTACCTCATAATATGTTCAGAATCAAAGTAAGGAAATGTATTTCAAATTATTTAAGTTATTCTGTGACATTTTCTTTACACAAATTCCAAAAAAAAAAAAAAAAATAATTTCCTTGCATAATAAACACGCTTATACGCGTTATACAAATATCGTAAAATTTAACACACGATTTGTTGTAATTTTTCCGATTTGACATTTACATTTAATGTTTATTCCAAAATGCAATGCTAAATGTACAGTACACTTTATTATTGAAAAGAAAAGTTTTCATCCACGTTAGACCTACACTGAATTCTTTTAGGAACTATATTTCAGTTTATAATACATTTAAACAGTTACATTTACATTGAAGAAGGTTATTCGCGGAGGGAGGCTTGAATAGATATTTAAGATAAAGAGTTTTGTTTAAAAGATTATTTATGAGCCACTTAATTAGTTACAACAACAGTCCCACCTTTAATGTTGTCGAGGTTGATGTGCTAGATCGGACACGGCGTACAGCACGTCGTAGGTGGACGTCGTGGTGCATCTTGAATGTGATGTGTCCCAGGTGGTGGTGGCTTGCAGACAGACAAGGACACACCCCTATATTGTGCCAGGCCCGCAGCTGGAAAATTATTTTAGATCGGACGAACCACTGCCCAGGAGGGGCTAGTTTACCTGTGTATCAGCTATTTCTGCAGAAGTGTATAGGTCTATCTTACTATGATTGGTCGAGCAAAAATCAACCAAGGTCGGGCGTAGCCCGACTTGGGCCCCACCTGGCTACCGGCTTGTATTTTGTCCTGTGTGGCAATTCGTGTCGCTGTCGGAGTGGGCAGGTTATCCTTGACGCTTGTAGCAACTACGTGTTGAATACTATTATTTCCTGGCCGAGTGGCTTGTTTACAGTTCCATTTTGGATGTTAGAACCAGCAATGCTTTGCACTGCATGGTTCGTAACAAAGTATCTAAGAGTGTTCAACATCTCTATGAAAACGAGGAAGTGAATCTGGATAACTTAGCACAGTGAAAGAATGAATGATTGTAGTTATAAATATATTACAGGAATTCCAACCACGGCTTTAATTGAACATAGTCTTAATAAAACACATTTTGTAATAACATTTCTTAAATTTAAGAGCTTGATGCAACAAGCATACAAATGAGAATTCACTTAAAATTTATGGCGTATGTTTGAATAACGTTTTAAATATCAGGAAAGTTATTAATATCTTCCGATTTGAAGCTGCACAACATTATCTTGTTCTGAATCGGAACCATGTACATTAACATACTCTTCAGACATCAAATAAATACTGAACTCTATGATACACATGCTATGTGAAAAACAACACTAAGTTATGCGTACTGCAATCATCATTTTATTAAATCCACATTCTTTGGAAATCAAAGGGTTGGTTTATTGCAAACTGTTTGGAAAACTACTGTGTTTTGTTTCGTCTCATCATTTGTGTCGTTTGTTGTTTTTTCTGTTTGTGTCCGACATATTTGTGTTTTGTTTAGTCTCATCTAGGGATGGGACGATTCCACTTTTTAACCGATTCCGATTCTCGATTCGATTCCGAAATTTTTGTTTCAATTCTCGATTCTACACTCGATTCGATTCTTACAATTTAAATAATTGTTGCAATGTGGAAACTTCATTAATTGCATAATTATACTTGAATAAGGTTGTCATGTATATATGTGTTGTTTCTATAAGCTGTTGA
>PNEQ01001826.1:25753-37713 GCA_003012365.1 Medauroidea extradentata | reverse complement strand
TCTGTCTTCAGATAATTTTATAGACATAATGCTACGACACTGGTACGTAATTATCACCACACACGATCGACCAGTATGTCTCCTATTTTAACACACACATCCTAGTATCTGTCACAGTTATCTATGGAAATAACCAGTACTCTCTGCCATGACTGCAAGTATCGCACAACAAACAGGAAAAAATTCGTAACATCTAAACTATCAACAATCTGACTATACACATGGGGGTGTTTCTGATAGCCCTTGTGGTCCTCTATCCGCCTGCTTCGGCTTGACACTACTTCCTGGGACACCCTGTATATAAAACTTTTTTTAATTACCAATAATACAAATGCAACAAACTACAAAAAAATTTTAAAATCAGAACCATAGGGTAAATGTTTTGTTATAGTACTTCTTGCACAGTATACATTCTCTTTTTCATTCCACTCTATACCTGCCTCTTTCATTCCCCATCAGATTCATAGACGCTTGGCTAGACGAATCTATCTTTCTCAGCAACAAAATATTTTCACAGTAACTACATACAGACTATACATTTACTTGAGTTAACCTACACAATTTAGTAGGATTGAAAAGTCTGATTAATACTTTTCCTATCAGACGAGGTAGCCGAAATTATTTTACTGCAGAAAAGAAATATGTAACAAAATTAGAGTAATTTATTTATCAGTAAAGTGATGTAAATAAAGTTGTCTCAGTGCAATGTTAACATTCGAATGAAGGGTAACCTACAAAATTTCAATGATTCTTTAGTTGCCAGTTCCAAGAGGAGCTAGCCAGTTCACCAAACTAAAAGAACATATTTCAAATATGTAACGAGTTTTTTCCATTATTTCCAGAAGAAATTCACGCTAGAACCTCCAAGATTATCTGTTGTCTTCTGTTGACGTTAGAACAGTGGACAGAAGCGTGAACAGCAGCGGTAGCATCTTCACAGAGGTAAATACTCAAAAACCCTTGACTAACTCACAGAAACTAAGAGTTCTGTCTATACAAATTTACCCTGAAAACTCTAGAACTACAACAAACATGCAGAAGTACAAATGCTACTGAACATTTCATTAAATTATATAACATGCATCTTAAAGACAACATAAACAAAACTTACATAAAAACCAACAGATTAATGGAGTTACACACATTATTTACCATAACATTGTAAGTAAGTGTTTAGTTTAAAATACATTTCCACTGGCATACTTTAATAATAATATATGCTCATTATAAATGTACATACACACATAATCCCAAAAACATTTTTATGTACTGAACTGATTCATGCATGTTAAACTTATCAGCTAAGTTTATTTAATTATAATTGTACACATGTTTGAAACCAACCTAAATACTACCACATTGTTAGTTTTGCTTAGTACCAAAATTTAATTCTGCTAACTTATAAAAGGAAAATTTGATTTTATAAAACTTACAATTCACAAGTCAATAAATGTTAACATTACAGCGATACCCATGGATAGTAATAAAGCAGTAATAAAAATAAAATGCTGTATGCAAAAGGTCTAAGGGAATGTATGTTGATTAAAATCAAGCAACTAGTAACAGAGCTCTCGTCATTTCCGCTAGACGAAATTTGTGATAAGAAACAAAGGCAAAATTAATGATGCTCATAAATTAAATCTGTATTATTTTATAGTTGTATGAGATATAGTGCTTATTTTGTAAATTTTATACAAGGATTACTGCATATTACTGGCATAACATTTTTTTTCTAACAGTTTTCACACAAGGACATGTGAATGTCAAAGTCTGCATATTACAGATATATACACATCAAAAAAAACCAACTGCTGATCTACGGTACTGAAATGAAATAATTCAAACTTATCCTTAAATTAACCAAATACTTTATATCCACAAATGGTCCCCCTTCTCTCTTGATGTAGCCAAGAATGTGAAATTTTAATGCGTGAATTATACATTATAGTAAGTTGTCAGCTGATTTTCATATTTTCAAAACCCAATTACATGAAAACTGTGAATTTGAAATGCCATTACACAAAAACTATGGAAGCTAAAAAATATTTCATGCCAGGAAAATGCAGTCACAAAGTAATGCCAACAACACTACTTCAAATAACATATCGATGGTGCAGATGCAAAACCTCGTATGTCAATTTTTGGCAGTATTTACATTTTTACTCATTGTTCCTCGGCAATAATAAGAATGTCCAATAAATTAGTTTTTTTCCAAAGCACATTTTATTTTATTGATACAAACTAAAGGGCTGTAAAATTCCTTCCACGCCAGTAAGGTTTCATCTCCAGTTTATCCGCCCATCTGAGCTCTTTACAATTGTGACATACAAGGTTTTGCATCTTCACCGTCGATATATGATAATATTTATTCATTTACTGGATGTTGGGTATTTCATGCATTCTCCCAACAGCTTCCCACCCGTGGTAGAGATGCACAGTAGAAAGGAGATGGGAACTGGACAGAGCCTGTTTCAAGGAAGCATACCAGGTAAAGACTATTTTAGTGATGAGCACCCTTATGGCAAAGCTAAAGATAAGTGAAGGTATCACGGCTCGGCCCAAAAGGGTGAGAATCGTACGTGCAAATCGTGCAGGCAGGAAAGCCGTGGCAGTCTCAACACAAAGCCACTATGCACCTTGACAGTCCCAGCAACTAAAGGCAACAGGCACACTTTGCACATCTGTATGTAAGGAAGAAGACTAGAGCATTACACTCTATTATGTTACCAAATAAAACATGACGTTATAGAAGCAAAAAAAACTGCAGCTCACCTCACAGTGGCATCTAGTACTTTAAAATTATCTTTAGTGTTGATTAAAAGGGGCAGTAGGTCCTGGAAATCAAAATAAAAAATAAATCAAATTAGGAATCAACAACCAAAATGAAATAACTAAAATAATTACAAAATTAAAAAAATAACTATTACCTTTTTTATGACTTGAGAAAAGCCTAAAGTTCTTCTATATTTCCTCGTCGTTTTATCCTCATTCAATAATTTTTCGAGAATTTCCTGAAGGACAGCTGTAAAAACCAATTATTAGATTCAAATAGTTAAGTGCCACTATATCTCTGATCCATTATCTCCTGCATAAAAATGCAGTCAAAGAAATAACACTTTCATGATTTTACTTTAATGCAGTGAAAAAAATTCTATAAATGGGTGCTTTCATACAAGAAAATGTATGACCCTGTTTTAAAAATAAAAGTTACAACATCACAAAGAACAATGTAAAATTATGCAAATGAACTGACTGAAGCCTCAAGAGATATCAAATGCAACAGGTTTCATCCGAGGACGTGCAGCCACAGTAATGATGAGGTATGTAGTTAAATAATAGGATAAGAAATATCCTGTTAGAATTTTGGCATGACTGCATCAGGTTAAAGTGGATACTGTGTGTACTGTTGAGTTGTACATGGATGCACAAAGAGTAGCGAGTATAAATATGGATTAGATGACATGCATACACATAAAACAATGACAAATAATGTGTATTCAAGACAGAAAGCAAAGTGTATAAACAAACATTCAAGGTACACAGGAGGTGCATTATTCAGGCCCAGCAGCTAGGAACCAATTCACTAAAACATATGTTTTTAGATTAATTCCCTGAACTTGTACTTGAGAATAGGAGAAAATATATTCTGATCATCACTTAATACCATGGTAGGTAGTTCATAATGGTGAAAAAACTCAAAACTTTTTTAACGGAATGCTGTGGAAAAATTAAAGACTAAGAGCAGTTGTATAATGCAGAATTCTATGTAAGCGTTTTGCAAAATAACATTGCTTGCAAAAAATTATTTTCCTTAATTTTGGTTTATTTCCATAACAAAACTGGTGATACTTTGGGTGCAAAAACTTGGAAAACTATGAGGTTTATTGCTACCAAAAAAATTAGATACAAATTATGATACATTTGTGACAAAACAATGCATAAATTCTTAGATAAGAAAATTATCTTACTTTAAAAAGATTATTTTCAAAATCAGTGTAAAACTACCCGGCGGGGTTGTAAGTGTGCTGCCTGCTCCAGAGCCGTAGAGAGATCAATGATGATGTATATTACATTAGGTGAAGCTCAGTACCTGTCAACCTACATAGTATATGACATCACTGGATGCTTCGTTCATCTCGGTGAAGCTCACATTGCTATGGGGTCTTGTAGGGTGGTATTTTTCAATATCATAAAAACTGACAGTAATTCTGCATTTTCACTGCCAAACAAACACTTGCAAATGTCTACTTATAATTTTTTCTGCAGTATTTCCTTCTTCTCAATGCAGAAAATGTTTTATTTTTATTTAAAAGTGATATCGCGCTAGGTGACTTCTACGTGTCCAAGTTATCTGTGGTCCCATGCAGGGGAGTGAGGTGAGCACTAGTGTCGCTGTATGATTGATGGGAGAGGGAGACGGAGAAGACAGGGGCATTAGGGGAATAGCTTAGCCACCAACTAAAGGGAGTGTTGTTTGGATGACGAGGGGGAAGGGAGAGAAATACCTGACCTTGGGTAGTTCAAATTTTTCTCGGGACCTCAGTTGCCTTGGCCATGTAATAAGAGCCACTTAAGGCCATGCTCTCTAGCTTATACTTTTTTTTTTTAGTATTATTAGTTTTTTACGCCTAAACGAGGGAAGATGTCAAAAATCTGTCTGGCAAATTTGTTTAAAATCGTCTTCTCCATGTTGGCTGACTTTGAAAAGACAGTAAATACTATGGTTTTAGCTAATTATATAATTAACGAAATTCCGGTTAATTGACTTTGTTTGACAAAACTGTATAATGTCTTGCTTTGAAAAAATTAACTATCACGACAAAAAAAAATTTTAAACAAAACTGCCAGTCAGATTTTTGACAATTGCTTTCATTTAAGATTGAAAAAATTATAATCGCAAAAACAGTACGAACTAAACTTGATACAATTGAAACAACAACTCCCTATGGTAGGTGTTGTCAGAGCTGCGGGGCAGGTAGTTCAGCAGAATACTGGTGCCAGTTGATTGCCTGCCACTTAGAGGTGGTGTGGCAAGTGTCTGCCCTAGTGTCTGCACATTCCCAAGCCTTGATTACATTACATTCTGAGAAGTGACAACGTTATTACATTGTAGCAAACATGTGTACGTATAACTAGGCCTCCTCTTTACCAGATAGCTTCTCATAAACTATACACCAAACTAAAATGAATTTTTACACTTTGGATGAGTTTGTTCATTTTTTTCTCATTTACTGGCCTGTAACAGAGAATTCTAAAACAACCAACCAGGATATAATTTGTATATATTTTCTGTAAAAATTAAAAATTATTTTCAAGTGTGATGACTAGTCAAAGCCAACTACTTTTCCTACGAGCAAAAATTAGGAGCAACCAGCTGGGGATCCAAATTGACCTGCAGTGACGTGGGGTGAGTGGCCAACCACTATACTATTGAGACCTCGAGTACAAGTGCAGGGACTAGCAAAGAATGTAGACGATGCAAGAATGAGGTGGCACGGACAAGTCACGAGAATTGAAGGAGAGAAGTTCTCACGGAGAATATTGGCATCAAAGTACGGGAGTAAAAACATAATGATAAAAACAGAAGAAGAGATGGGAGGATAAAGTGATTGAGGAATGACAGAAGAGAGGTAAAGACTGGGAGAAAGAAAGAGTTGGTGAATAGTGGAGGGCAGAGGATGGAGACAACTTACCGGATGTAAACAATGATCATGATGTTGACGCATAATTGCTGCTGATTGAAATTTTGCTGTATGAAAGATTAGTGCTGCATGAGTTAAGTAATTCATTTTTTTACACAAAAATAGCCAATATTTTCAACATAAGACACTGTACTGTATATTAAATAATTATAATTAAATAACTTTAACTTAAATTATCGCTAATCTCACATTTTGACATGATCTTGTACAAAATTAAATCTAAACTGACGCTAATTATTGAGAGGTAAATATTCACTCAACTCAAACTCTCTCTAATGGCTCCTGTGTACAGACATAACTTAGGCAACGCAGTTACAAACACTCACCAAGACAATCTTCGTTAGCGACATACGAGTCACCAACTTGTGCTCCTAAAGCGAACGTATTGTGCACCTCGATAGGGTTTATTACCATCCACTCCATGTTGTTCGCTTGTTTGCCTGAGGACAACAGACCATCGTCAGTCACAAACCAACATCAGAACAAGAAAGTTAGCAGGTACTGGTAGAATCCCTCCCTCTTATAAAACAACAGATGCAAAATATGTTTTTATGGTACAGTATGACACAAACTACAGGAGTTTGCAAACTTTGACTGGCAATTTGGTTGTCTCGACTTCCAGACTAGATCCCTGTACAGTTGGTTTCTTCAACCAATGTTTCAACCTTTCAGCAAACATCTTTGGGGATCTCTGACAATATGGACAGCACTGCTGGGGTGTTTCACTGTTTCTATTGCTAATCATTCAATTTCATAGCATGAGAAGCAACATAAATGATGAAATACCCAGATAGAAGATAAGGAAAACATGGGGAATACATTTTTAAGAATTGTAAGCAAAACACCTGTCAAACTATATGCACAGGGAATCATATCATGACTGTACACAACTCTAGCCAACCAGGTGACAACAACTATTGTGACTGGCTACCACAAGAGCCAATGGAGGGTCTTCTCGTACTGGCTGAATAAACAGTCTATCACAATCAAGATATTTTGACAATTACTACATAACTGTCTCTTTCAGAAGTTACAGAAAAACTTTGAAATTAAACCAGCAAAATGCTGCTCTAGTCTGGATACCTAGACAGACCAGTCTCATAAAAATTAACTTATTTAATATATGTTGTTTTGCTGTTGGGGCTATGTTTGGAGTCTTTTATGTACCACATCAATTATAAATTAACATAAAATACCAACAACTAACACTGTAATCTTTTAAAAATACGTATAAGTAATATTGCTACATTTAAGACACTAAAGGGCTGTATCTATAAACGGCTTTCGAATGACAACCAACTGCTCACCAATACTTTATCTATGGGGATAGCAGTTGGTTGTCATTTGAATGCCCTTTATAGATACGGCCCTAAGAAACAAACTTCACGAAAAAATAACTATAACTACTTACTGGTACCTCAGACAGAAGGATGTGTAGTTTAACCACAGGAACTATGTAGTCACAACTGAGTCTGCCACATCTCATAACAATGTTCCTAAAACAAACAAAACTAACATGATAAAATGGTTAAATAGATTTAAAAAATTATAATATAATACCATTGAATACAAGCACTTGTCTTTCAACTATCAGCATAGAAAATATATTTTTTGGTGATGCAAAGTTACACATGCTGGTGCAAAGCATACCCAGTTTATGGAAGTAAATAAATGTTTCATTACAACACAGAATAAATAAAGAGAATTTTTAAAAAACAAATCAAAGTGTTTTCTAATTTAAAAAAGATGCTGAAAACTAGGAATAAATATGACTATAACCTCTAGATAAATTATTTTTTTTTTACAAAATAATACCATAATATTGCAAACTATATTCATTATACCAATAAAAGTACTTTTCTGTTTCTCCTTTTAGAGGTGACCACACATACTGAACATTTATCACATACATGCCAACTTAAAAATCCTGCTGCAAAAATAAAAAAAATGTGTGGCAAAACTTATTTGTTTTCTAGACAGAAGAGAAAATGTGTAGAAGGAATTATGTATTTTCGAAGTAGTTTAATATTCAAGAAATTATGTCATGTTTCCATAGTGGTACGTACTGATTTCAGGTTTATTCCAGCCCCATCATGTGTTTCAGCTTGAAAGTTAAGAAGAAGTTCACTAGAGTAAAATGCTCATGTGCCGTCTTGGGATAAGCCTGTGGGACAAGGTAATATTCACTCGATATACAAAGTTTAATGGCACAAAATACATTACAATGCAGCTTATTACAAACACAGAATCCACATCAATCCAGGTTAGTTTAAACTCTTGCCATAAGTACTAATGTTTTATTTAAATCTAGCTTAATAAACATTACATCTTATTATAAGTACATGCAACCTTCATAAATTCAAATTGTGTAGGTAACCAATCAGAAGAGCATGTGTTTGTTCTTGGCGAAAGCAGCCAATGACTATATATTCATTGGAGTGTCTCCAATGTCTCCAACAGCCAACGTGCACTTCCCATGTACGTATAAACTAATAAGAGTAAAGTGAGCACTTTGGAGGATGCAATTGTTTCTTCCCTTATGAACCAAACAGCTATTGCCCACGACTTGCTTTGTGGGAATTTCAAGTTAATACCTCTTTGAGTCATGCAAAAGTTCAGTCACGTACTCCATTTTTCAAAATATGAATTTCTATCCTCAATATATTTACAAAAACAAAATTTTTCCAAAAAAAAAAAAATAGAAATTTTTGATAAAATTTTTCTGCACTTCAAATTACATATAAGTAACAATAGACCTATTGATATTGAAAATAATGTTAACAGTAATCTCTTTTTTAATTTTCGAAAAACATTACCTAAAACCAAAAATTTGGAAACCTCTAAATGGTGAAAAATAGTGAAAAAGATCATTATTAAAAATTTTCAGAAACTACAAAATTTTTGGGCCTAAACAATTTTGTCAGAAACCTCCGCACACACTCACAACTCACCAAAGTTTCATCACAATTTGGTGAATGGTATAGGAATGCATACGTTACAAATAGATTCTTGACAACATGGTCTTTGAAAGTTTCCGAAGTGTTCACTTTACCGTGCATAGCATACAAGGATGCAGTTAGTATTGGTCCTCTCCTGCCCTTGGACACAATCAAACATAACGTGTTTCATATCTTGTACTGATAGCACGCTGTATACAAATGAGTATTACTGGAGTATTGTATACAGGACATTCCACAAGTAAAACAAATCATTTTTATATTTGTATGAAAAAGTGTTAGTTTTGTATACGTTACTTGGGAGTACGTTATCATCTTACAAAAAAAAATACCTCAGCCATTTTTCCCATAGTGGCATTCCAAAGTCAAAATTTACGTATTTTTGTTAATACACTCCCCCCCCCCCAAACCAATCAACAAAATGAAACAAAATAGTTCACAGTTAAAGTACATGTCACAGGGTAGGGCTTTACGTACATAAAAACCCAATACAAAATATTTTTTTATTTAAAAAATTTCTAGTAGGAGTTGCAAAAAATTTCAAATTTTCAGAAATTTTGAAAAAATGCAAAACATTCTTTGAATGGGTATTTATCTACGTAAAGCCCTAGTCCATGACATGTATTTCTGTGAAATATTTTGTTTCATTGCGTTGATTGGATTTTTGGCAGTGTATGAACTAAAAAACATACAAATTTTGATTTTGAAGTGTTATTGTGGGAAAACTGGCTGACCTAATTTTTGTAAGAGGAAAATGTACTCCCAAGCAACGTCTACAAAACTAACATTGTTTCATACAAATATAAAATTACGATTATATCCTCTGGAACATTCTTAAGGTGGCCGCCTACACAGCCTGCCGAGCTGTGTGTAGAGCTTCAACTGATACGAGATTATTACAAAACTGCTCAACACGTATAAGTATTGTCTTCTAAGGAATACCATTCAAAAAACGTTACACACACACACACACATATATGTGTACCCATTTCAGGTTTACCACTATCCATCAAAGTACACTTTCTAGTGGCCAAAAATGGTGAAAAATATGTGTTTTTGCAATCATTTTTTGCATGGAAATCATTGTGCAGTATATTTTAGAAGGTGTCGGTATGTATGTATATCACAATTTACTTTAAAATAACATCATAAAATAATAGAATCTCCACTGAAAGTCTCATTGAGGGACTTCTAGGTCTCGAACGTGTAAAATATGTCCACAGGCAGCTACCTTAACACTATGACATCAACAAACATACACATAAATTTTACAATAATGTCAAAATAATATATAGTACCTGTGTAAGCGTGTAAAAATGTTGGCCTAACTAAAAGTTATTTTCACAAATGGTAGGTTTTAATATTCAGCCAAAAATCCGTGAAATATGACACACAGGCTTTTCTTAATTGTTGATTATTTATTCTCGATAGTTCCCTCGAAAGGCATTTCTTTATGTTTGGAGTTGAGTTTCTAACGGAAGCCATTCAGTCTGCCGACGACACCTGCCAAACAGAACAACGCCTTCCCATTAGTAATGTTGCACAAAACTCTCGAGGTCACAATAGTTTGCAAGTGAGGCATGCAACACATACAGAACTTGAATAAGCAGCAAATATTAATACTGTGACAAAAGTCCTGTGTCAAAGTTCACTCATTTTACTGGATCTAAATCAACATCCTGAATGTAGTACCTGAAAATGATTTCTTGGTGTGTATGCTGTATGTGTGATTTTTGTATGAACTCAGGTTGGCATGAAACCTTCTTGGCAAAAAGCTAGAGAATGGATAAACAAGTATTTTATGAATTTCGTAGAAAAATAACTTATGTAGGGATAAATTCATAAGAACTGCCTACATCAGTTCCTTTTCACCGATTTTAGCTGCTGTTTAGACAGAAAAATAGCATATAAATATGTCACTATTTCAAGCTACACATACAAATCATCACCAAGAAAAAGAATTTTTTAAAAAAATTTATTACATAATGGGGTTTTATTTCTGTTTTTACATCAACCATTTACTAGGCCTATTTGTACAATTGGAATATTCTTGACAGAAATCTATCTTCAAAAAACGGTAATGAAAAACCAACAATCATATATGATTGCAAGCATATCAAGCCAACAAACACTACAACAATACAAATCTACTCGCCCCCTCCAACCACAAAAAAATATAAATTGAGTCAATAAACTTATTCAGGCCAAATGTGGCACAAATACATTCTGGCATTCTGAGAGATTGTTCCTTGCTTTGAATTAGCATGTACTTAGAAATGTACGTGTATTTAATTATGTTGTTTCCCATTAAATAACAGTAATGTTACCTTAAAATGCTGGTGTTGGGAGGTATGATTTGGACCCGCAGTACAGCGAAACATCGGTATACTGGGCGCGACCAGTCCATTCATTCAGACTAGTGGACATAAAACACCCCACGGTATAATCCAATCCGCGGTATAACAGGCAAGGGATGCACGGGATGACAATCTTGCGCGATGATTTCTTGTAGTTATTCTTGTCCTAATCACATGCGAACTGAGTAGCAAGACAGTACGTGTATTTTTTTTCAGAGCATAAGAAATGTAAATTTCCGGTAATTGTGTGAATGAGAGATTTTGGTCAGCGCTCAACATCGTGGTCTTTAGCACTGGTGAAGGGTGACATGAGGTGAGTATGGAGTGGGCGGGGGAAACGTAAGATCCCCGAGAAAACACGCCCACCAGCGGCATCGTCTGGCACGATTCCCACATGCGACAATCCGGGGACCGATTGCCTGAAGGGGGGGGGGGGAGAGTTCTGACCATTCGGCTACCGCGGACCTCCGGAAATTGAAGAAAGAAAGAGTTGCTGAAGATTGAAAATTACCGATTACTTAATCTAACTAACGACTGTATAAAACATGTAGGCTTATTTTGAATTCCCGCCATCTTAAAACCTATAAAGTAACCTCTGGTGACCGAGGAAACCCAGCACTTGAGAAACATTACCTAACTCTAGCAGGTTAGTTTGTAGACACGTAATATCGTACAGTTGGCAGCGCTGTTCACTGTCGTGTTTCGTACTTTCATCACGGAGCGTGCACTGTGCAGTCGACCTTTGGCCGCATTCCGTTTTTCACTGATTTCACTGGCCAGTGTTTTCAGTAATGTCAGCTATGGTTCCGAAATTGCTGACGGCACTGATAGTCACTGACGATCGGTTGATGACGATACCCTGTGCGAGGCTACATCCGTTTACTGAGATTACCGATTTTACTGGCGCTTCAGAGCATCAGTGTTGTCAGTAAACCAATATTTTT
>PNEQ01001826.1:0-24753 GCA_003012365.1 Medauroidea extradentata | reverse complement strand
TATATTACTCTAACCCTCTGCAACGTATTTCACGGACTGCTAGGAAGTCCCCTTAAAGTTTATATTTTTCACCCTTAAAGGGTGTGAAATAATTATTTTACCATTCGTATACATAGCAAATTGACGTGGAAATCTCTGTAATAGCCCGTCGGGTTCTATAGCTATGTAGACCATATTAAAAAATTAAATTTTCCTCTTTTTAACTCTCTTCCAAATCCGAATTTTAAAAAAAGCCTGAATATATGTTTTGCGTTCAGCTGCAACTAAATTAGTACATATGAAATTAAATCAGCCTAATTAAATAACATATCCCCCCCCCCCCGCAACACCAAGACTTAACTACAAATTATTCAAGACAGGCCATGAGAGTTATTTCGCGTGTACAGGCTATAGTACAAAGAGGTTTAACTATAAGCAAGTACTAAAAGGAAATTTTGAACTATTTCAGGTGTTACGAGAGATTATTCTTAAACACGTTTTATTTTTTTATATAGGCTTTCAAGGACGAATTTTAAAAAATCCTTAAATTACTTTTTAGGTATTTGCGTAAGCTTCATTTTAAAGAAAAAATCACTTCGATATATCTGGTGGTTTAAGAGGAAGAGAGGATTTACCGTAAATGAATTAAACGGCTTTTCACCTCCTTAATATAAAAATTTCGAAAAATCCTGAAATTTGTTTCTAGACATATGTATTTGCGACCTAACGAAGTGAATAAGACGACGATAGCCCTTCGGGTTCGAGAAATATCAAAGTTTTGCAAAAAAAAAAAATACATTTCACCCCGTTTCACCACTTTAATAGCCGAATTTCAAAATTGCCTTTCTTAGTGCGCGCCTAAGCCACAAGGGGAAACTTCCCTTAAAATTTCACGTTTCTAGGTCCAGTGGTTTGGGCTGGGCGTTGATGATGAATGAATGAATGAGTCAGTCAGTCAGTGAATGGGGCACTTCCTTTTATATATATATAGATTGGTGTGTATTAGCTACATATCCAATATTGGCTCAGAGACTTCCAGGAGATGTCAAATAAGTGAAAGGCCAATTGTGAAAGTGACACAGACTTACAGTAGAGCTCTAGCTTGTACCCAAACGAAAAAAACGAAAACGTGAATTTTTCATGTTTCTAGTGATACCGCACCAGATGAGCTAGTCACCACCACAACCATTACTGACAAGCATTTTCCTATTTGGAAGCACGCCATACGTGAAGGAATATACCGGAAGATGTATTCAGACATCCAAAAAAAAATTATGCACAGAAAGGTTTGTTTTGTGTGAAAATATGCCGCTCCTGAAGGGAGGCTAGTTAGGTATGACTTTATGTGTCGTCGATTGAAAGGTCATAACAGACGTAACCATTTTAGAAGATACGTGAAAATAACTTTCTAACTTATCCATTTTTTGTATATAAACCAATAAAATAAGTTTGCATTTATGTTACGATTTCGTCAAATACGCTAAATATTTTCAAATCGTAGTCTGTTTCTTATAACAAAAAATTGTTGATTGTATCACACACACGTAAAGGGTCTACATATGTATGTATATACAGATCACAATTAATTTTCAACAAAAGAACACAACCGCAAAACCATAACCTCAAAATCGAACAAAATAACCTGAATTACTTAGCCTATACAATCAAAACCTAGAAACTTTACTCTACAAACATTGCCTGAAAGACATAATAAACAGAAAAGCGTAAAAGACGACAATACCCTGAAAAAAAAAACTAATTAATAGCCCTAGGCCTACCCGAAAAACCTAACCTGAAGAAAATAACACGGAAATGTCAATCCAAAAAATTTCAGCCAAAACCCGAACCCAAAAATTCATCTAAAACTCAAGCCCAAAATTCAATCCCACAAAACCAAACTCAAAATTCCTAATTCGTAAAGCATATTTTGAAACGGCCCAGTAAACCGTAATCGAATAAAAAAACTGAAAACTTAACTCGAAAAACCTTAAGCGAAAATCTAACGCGAAGACCTAACTGAAAAAAAAAAAAAAAAAAAAAAAAAAAAACTAAGTTCAGTAGCCTAATCGTAGGTCTAAAAATTCAACACAAGAAATCCTATCTTAAACACGCTACCCGAAAAAATTAAAAGAAAAAATTAATCCGTTCAAACCTTACAAAAGAAAACATAGGGCCAAACTAAAATAAAAACTAAAAACTATGACCCGAAAATCCTAAACCCAATAATCTAACAAAAATGCCAGTCCCGAAAAAACTTCGAGCCTTAGGCCGAAAAATGTAAACCTAAAAGCTTAACCCGAAAAAAACCCTTACGTGAACAACGTAACACAGGTAAATCAAACCCGGAAAAAAAAAATTATTTTCGAAAGTACCTCACACGAAATACTCAACAGAAATTCCTAATAAGAACCATTAAAAAATAATAAAAATAAAAATAAACCCGAAATATCCGAATAAAAAAACTTTGCCAGAAAACCATTCTCAAAAAATCCTCACCAGAAAAATCTAACCCGATAACTCAAAAGTTATAAACCTGGCCCTAAAAACATAAGTCAATCCGAAAATTGTAAACACAAAAAAAAAAACCTAACATGTAACCCGAAAAATGTAAATAAAAAAAATTGAACTCTAATCCGAATAAAAAAAATTCTTAGGCAAAAACCGACATCAGGGTCTTACAATAAAACCAAAACCAAATTATTAAGACAAAAAACCAATACTAAAAACTTAACCCGAAAATATAATCATAAAAATGAAACCCAAAAAAACCTTAGGCCTACCCAAAAAACTTTACCCGAAAAACCTAACACATCAAATCTAATCCGACAAATCTAAACCAGCAAGTCAATCTCCAAAAATCAAAACCTAAAACCCTACCCGAAAATCCTAGCTCGCATAAAATAATCCATAAGAATAATCAGTCAAACGTAACACAAAATATCATACCCGAAAAACACTAGCTAACCGGAACACGAAGAAAAAAAAACTAATTCGAAAATATTACCCAAAAACCAAACCCAAAAACACCAACCAAAAAACATAATACTTAAGTTGAAAAATCTAACTCGTAAAAACCTTGCCCGAAAAAACTTACTCGAAAAACCTAAACCGAAACATATAATCCGAATATGACTTGAAAATCAAAAGTTGAAAACCTCAGTCGAAATTCGTAGACAGAAAAAATAAACCAGAAAAACATAAACTGAGAAACATACACCTAAACAAATAAAACGGAAATCGTAACCTAAAAACATTAACCGAAAAAAAAAAACGAAAAAAGTAAACAAAAAAACCTGTGAAGCCTAACACGAAAAGTATAACCAAAATACATAACCCGAAAATACTTAAACTGAATAACCTACCACACCAAACTTAATATGAAAAATCTAATAGAAAAACAATACCCAAAAAAAACTTTACTCTGAAAATCTAACACGAAAAATACAAACCTGAGAAAAAAATCCCGACAAACACATCAGACACCACAATAATTCAAAAGTAAAACATTTAACAAATAGAGGAAAAAAACCCAAAAAGTAAAACAACCCGGGACCTCCAAAAAAAAAAAAAAAGCTTAAACAGATACATAACCCAAAACGCAGACTCGTCTAAAATTTAACGTTAGGTTAGGTTGGGTATGTCAGATTAGGTTTGGTTAGATGAGATTGGGTTAGATTAGAGCAAGTTGGGTTGGGTTGGGTTAGGGCAGGTTGTATTGCGTTAGAGTATATTGGGTTGGTTTTTTTATTTAGGTTTATTTCTGATTGAATTTTTGGGATGGAATTTTTTTCGGTTTAGGTTTTCGGGTAATATGTGTTATGTAAGTTTGACAGGCTATTTTTCAGGTAGGTGTTTTTCTTTTGGTTGTATTTTTCACGTAAAATTCTTTGGCCAAACTTTCCGAGTTAGGTTTTTATAGGTGCGGTTTTTGGGCTTTATATTTAGGTTAAGGTAGGTATTTCGGGTCAGTTTTTTGGAATAGGTTTCTTAATAAGGTTATCTGGATTACATAATATGCATTAGGTTTTTGGGTTAGGTAAGATAAGTTGGGTTAGGTTTTTTGGTTAGGTTATTTGGATTGTTTTTTTTTTTCCTATTAGATTTATTTGGTTAGTACCAGTATTTATAGCGTTAGTTTTTCGGGTCGGATTCTTTGTTTCTTTTTATAGGTTATTCAGGTATTTTTTGTTAGAATACTTGTGTTAGGTGTTCTTGATTAGCTTAACTTACAATAGTTAGGTTTCTATGTTAGTTTTTTCGAGTTTGGTTTTTCAGGTGAGCTTTTTCGGGTTGAGGCTCTTTGCTAGATAATAGGGTTGCGTTTAAAGGTTATTTTAATTTTGTTGGATTTCTTTACTAATGTTTTTCCGATTAAGTTAGAAATGTGTCATTTAATGTTTAGCTTTCTTAGGTATGGTTTTTAAATTTGTATATTTTTGGGTTTAAATTTCAAGATTGTAATTTTCGGTGTACGTTTTTTGGATTGTGTTTTGCGAATTAGGCTTTTCGAGTTAGGTTTTATGGGTATATTTTTAAACGTTGGTAAGAGAATTAATTATTTTTTTTGTTAGGTTTGTAGGGTTACTTTTTTTCTTTACGATATTTCGGTTATGATTTTCGTGTGAGGTTTCTAGGTTCGAACCTTTTGGGTAAGGTTTTAAGGTTTGTATTTTTTCGGGTTATGTATTTCGAGTATTGTATTTCTATTTACGTTTTTGGGTAATTATTTTAGGGAAGATGTTTCTAGTAAGTTTTTTCGGGACGGTTTATTTAGGTCTTTCGGGTTACATTTTTCATGTATGATTTTTTGGGACCGGTTGAGTTTCTCTGTTTAAATTTTTCGGGTTAAGTTTTCGGAAAAGACTTTTAGATTTAGACTTTCTGTTTTTTTTTTTTTTTTTTTTTAAGTTTATTGCATAATGTTTTTTAAGCTTATTTAAGTAGGTTAGATTGTTTGCGTTACTTTTTTCGCATAAAGTTACCTAGTTAGTTAAGTTATGAGGTTAGTTACCAGGTTTTGTTGTTCTTTTCGAGTTTTCGGAGTATATGGTTTTGGTTTAGATATTTGCGTTAAGTTTTTGGGCTTCTCTTTCGGTGAGGTAGGGAATAATGGTTAGGTGTTTTGGATAAGCCTATGTATTTTGGGCTTGGGTTATGGCAAGGTTTTTTTTTCCTGCTATTGTTATTTGAGTAATTTTCTGTGATAGTATTTTGGATTAGGTTTTGTTAAGTTCTGCTATCTTTTTATTTTCCCGTTTAGGTTTTTCAGGTTTTGTTCTTCTGACTACGGTCTTCGGGTCATGTTTTTCGGATAAGGTTTTTAGATATGAATTATTCGGGTTAAGTTAGCAGGTACATATTTTTTTCTGTTTAGGTATTTCATTTAAGTTTTTCGTTAATTATTTTATCGGTTCACATATTTCGCGCTAGGAATAATGTTTACAGTTTTTCAGGTAAGACTGAGAGTTACCGCTTAAAGTTTACTGTTCCTGCAGTGTTAGTAGTAGACCGAGCGACCGTCAGTTCTTTTTTTAACAGGTGTGTGTATTTTTTTTTTATTCCCGCCATCTTAAAAACTTGTACAGCATTACAGGCGTTCGTCAAGAAGCGCTTAGGAAAATTCACTCGGGTAGGGTAGGCCAGCTAAAATTGCTATTTTTTGGTGTTTGAAATATTACCCCGGTAAGTTTATCACTGTCCGAAATTACAACTGATGGACTTTCTGTCTACTACTAAAACTAATACATTTGAAAACAAACAAAGAATGTGTAAAGAATGCACTGTGGATGCAGTACTCGGCAAAATATATATCATGTGTCTAATATGTTGGCTATTTTTGGATTCCCTTCATCGACATAGAATGTCGTTGCAGGGGTTATCAAATCCTGATAATCACACAACCCGGGCACTTCAAGCGACTGAGATAACATACTATTCTCTGCTACAACTCGTCTTGTAAAGGCCTACACACGATTGATTACTTTAATACTTGACTTTACGTTTTCGTTACTTTAAGTACTTTGTTAATACACAATACAAAAGTAAAGTAAAAGTAACGACAGTTAAAAAAAAGTTTTAGAATCGGTTTTTTTTAGAAACGGAAGAAATGTGTTATAAATCATTATGTTTTTGTCATGAAAGCATATCGGGAAGATATTAAGAAATAGGCCTAGTTATTTAAATATTTTCCATTTATAATAATATTTAGCAGAACAAAAGAAACGCCATCTATTGACGAAACTTACGGTTCATCTAGAAATGCTTCTCAAATTCTATTTGCAAGTTTTCCCGAACACATTTAGACCACACCTGTTACATTATTCATTAAATCTTAGCACTGGAGAATAAAACGACGCACAGAAATTAAGATATTTTATTATAACACACATAACCAGCTGTTCTTTGCAAACCGCCATCTTGACTTTGACTTTAGGTTTTCAGTTTATCGGAAACGTAAAGTCAAGACTGCTTGACTTTACGTTTGGCGGCGCCATTGTGTACGACCCCATAAGAAGCAATGTATTGAAAGCTCTCGTAAAGTGAAATGCTAAAGTTTTCTATTGTGTATGATAGAAGAGGGAGAGTTTGTTGTATGACTGTCGGAGCAGGCAGCAGTTGTCGCTGAGAACTAGAGAAGTGTGCAAACGCGTGAGGGAGGGAGGGGAGAGGAGGCAATCACTCGACTTCCAGGAACTGTGCAGATAGCGACAACATTTCAAACATGCTCCACTGAGAGTTCATACATACACAAGTAGGTGAACTACAAACAATGTTTACATCCCGTGTACTGCACCTCACACTCCCACACGGCTTGCCAATGTGTCTCCCTATACCTCCTCTCTGCTTACATCGTTGTTATATCTCCGGTATTGTTTATATTCCTCCGATAATTTAGCCTTTGTAATAGACGTAAAATCCTCCCAGCCAGAAGGTATGTTTGCTGCATTTACGAAAAAAAAAAAAATAAATAAATAAAAATTTTTTTTTGAGAGTTAGGTAACAGAAACAATCCATGAAGCATTACACAAATACTACATATAAGTAGGACGACGTGCTTTGAAATAAACAAGGAGTCATACAGAAATATTTATGTATATTTACAAACTATGGTTGTATATGTAAACGATGCGGAATTTCAAGACGAATCCAACGATACCAAAAACTCCATTTTTATTATTTCTGTAGTTACTGCCTTCTTCCTAGAGCCCGCGATTTTTCGCGAAAAGAATTCTGCAACCGTTTGTTTCAATGTCTTATGGGTACATATCTGCAGCACTGCTTCGTGGTCAGTGATTGGCTGTTTATAACTCTCAGCGTCTAGGGTTCTACCCGCCAATCACAGACGTGTGATGTCGCAGTAACCTTGTTTCTGTTGGCACAGTCAAATAAGTCACGTCTGTGCAATAATAATATTAGAGACAATGGAAAGTCGCGGAAATGTTTAAAATAGTCTCCAATAAAGTGTATTATATTAACCGTGGCACGTGTGAACAGTTTTGGGACAAATCACACACGCTGTGTGTCCAAGCTGTGCAGTTCTAACTGGGCCTGTTGTAGAGAGAAACAATGCTACAAATAAACCATAGCCAATGTTAATACAAAACATTCAGTGTTATATACATCACGTTGGAGCCTAGCAAACAGTCTACTATTCCCGCGATTTTCCAGTGTCTCTAGCAATAATACATCATGCCAGTAACCATGAAGCACAGCTTCATATGTGCACATAAGGCATTGAAACAGCTGTTGCAGAGTTCTTTTCGCGAAAAAAAAATCGTGGGCTCTACTTTTTCCTAAGCAGGGCAGAGCACATCTGCGTCATGTTTATTGACAGAGTGTATTTATGCAGAAGTGACGCTTATTTTACTGGACCAATCAGAACAAGTCAACTGCGACACCACATGTCTGTTATTGGCGGGTAGAACCCTCGACGCCGAGAGTTAAAAACAGCTAATCGCTGACCATGAAGCAGATCTGCAGGCGTGTGTGCACATAAGGTATTGAAACACATTGTTGCGAAATTTTTCACAATAATCATTGCTTCTAGTAGAACTCCCAGTGTCAGTCACCGTCTCTTATGACCTTGTTGTCGACGAGACGTAGAGCCAACTTTACCTAACCTCGTTTGATAAGACGTGGTTGGCACAGCGGCTAGAACGCTCGCCTCCCACCAAGGCAATCCGGGTACGATTCCTAACGGGAATCCGGATGTTCGCATGTGTGCGACATACTGGAGGATGCCACTGGTCGTCGGGTTTTCTCGAGGATCTTTCATTGTCTCCATCCTTCATTCCGGTGCTGCTCCATACAATGCTAAAACTGAAAATAAAAATTTTAAAAATTCAATATATTTTTTTAAAAATACAAATACTTTCTATTCTTTAATTTTATGAGCATGACATTGTAGCCTGCAATGTCTTTATCCGCTGTGATTTTTTTTTTTTTTTTAGTTTGGTATATCAATTTTTTTTAGTGTAGTCATTAAAACAAAAAAATGCAAAATATGACTTTAACAAGCCATTACGCGAAAACTATGAGTTAAAAAAATTTCATAAGAGCCAAATTTAGTCACACATTATGTCTAAAATAAGAAAAAAAATATCTAGCACAAATAAAAAATAAAATAATAGTGATGAAAATTGAGCTAGACCGCACCCTTATGTCACCCTTCACCAGCACTACAGATTTCCATACATGTATTTAAAAAATCTATATTTTCAGAAATTTTTAAAAATACATAAGATTTTTGCTGTGTGATTTTAAATATTTTAGCATATGGCCTATAGTATTCAATTTTAGTGTAAACTATTTCATTCGAGTTAGTCAGTTAGTTTTTGTTATTTGCAAGTTCCCGTAAGTTGCAATTCTTGACTTTGACATGCTTGTATGGGTAAACTATAAGAACTAGAAAAGTTTCACAAGTGACGTCTATAAAAACTAACACTACTTCGTACACAAATGGACAAAGGGAATTTTTTATGGTAACTATTTATGTTATGGGACTTTTGTTCACAACTTTATTTGATAAGTGCAGCCACAATTTTGTCGCGAAAATATTTCTGTCCCCATTTTGTTTCAATGGCTTGCGTGCACATTGTCAGCTCTGCTTCATGGTTATTGGCATCTTGTCTTTGTTCAGGCTCGTCTCTCATTTGCCTGCACCAATCAGAATAAGGATATTGTGACTTCCTACTGCTGTGATTTGCCAGTATTGCCCCGAGACAAGAGAGGGGTAAAACATCTAATCATCACGCACTGACCATGAAGCAGAACTGCAGATGTGCACAGAAGGCATTCAAACAAAATGATTCAAAAATATTTTCGTTATAGAATCGTGGCTCTATTGATAAGCTATTATGAGCTTCATATTATCTGCTAAGTGTTTTATCATTGTTACGTTGCGTATTACGTTTAAATGGTTTAATGTGTACCTATTTTTGTAAATTATTTAGATATATACTGTTTATTTAAATTATTTGGTTGTGTTTCTTGCCATACAGTTCTTTTCCAAAGACTAGAAGCATGAGGCGCTGAAAACTTACAAATAAATAACCAATGTAATACAAAATATTGTACAAATTAATGGTCACGTTAAAAATGATGCTGTCTCGAGACAATATTTAATTTTTTGGAGCTGTGGAATTTTTTGTGCTGAAGTGGGGATTTTTGAATGTGGAGCATGGGATTTCTTCTCCTCTAACATTGGCTACACTGGGTCGTCGTGGTTTTCATCACTACCCTCCTACCTGATTCTAAACCTGCCTTCGGGCAAAATATAGACGGTTCGGGATAAAGTAAGCACTCAAAAAAGCCCTGTTCTATTTTCAGCAAGTTCGTATGTTTCCATGCGTAACGGCTAACGACGGCAAATGTCTAACCACTCTATAGAGACACGTCACTTGTTTGCGTGTATCAGATAAATTTTATAGTCGGTAGGTACCTATATAGTTTGACTAAAAACTGTTTAATTAATTATATAAAATACAATATTAAGTATATTTCGATTGCGTAATGTTCCTGCCAACTATACAAGTAATAAGGGGGCTTCGCTACCTTAATAGTAAAAGCTCGTAACTCCATATTATGAAGACTGGACATTCGAGCCCTGTTAAACCATCGTAATAAGGTATTTACAAAGAAAAATTGTCAAAAGTAGACATAATAATGTTGTACCAAATTATATATTTTTCTCAGTATGAGGGAAATAAAACCGTTTTTCTCTCATTTTTTGTGAATGGATGCGAAATGGAGTTACGAGCTTTTACTATTAAGGTAACGTAATGTTGAATTATATGCAGTAACGGCTAGTGATATTTTCACAAGTTAAATGTTTAATGCTAACTTTATCCCGAACGACCTATACCAATCATTATCATTCAAATTTACTTCTACACGTCAGATAACCAAAACACTTAACCCTCATGCTCATACGAGACCACGGTGTTCGCCAGCCGAGTAACATATTCGTTTATCATTGTCTATGTTTATTAACAAATTGAGCAAGGTGGCATAACGGTATCACACTGGACACGCATTCGAGAGGACCCGAGTTCGATCCCCGGCCATCCTGATATCAGTCTTCCATGGTTTCCCGAAATAGCTCCAGATGCCCAGATCACGGCCGTAGAAGAACAGGTCTGGACACTCGCCTGGAAACTTGATCCCCTTGTTGTTTGGCTGTAGTTCACCAAGTTACCGAGAATATTGTGTTTTATTGGCGCTTCTGTTAGGGAGGTCGGACTCAAACTCCACCCACTTCCTTTCCACTAAGATAAACAATTTATCAAAACGTATTTTTTTATCAATTTATGAAATACTTTCTTCGCTCAAAAATTTAAGAAAAGGCTCCAGCAATCTTTGTTTACTTTACAAATTTAACAATGGAAAAAAAGTTGTCTTGAGTTTTGAGTCCGACCTCCCTAACTGAAGCGCCAATAAAACACAATATTCTCGGTAACTTGGTGAACTACAGCCAAACAACAAGGGGGTCAAGTTTCCAGGCGAGTGTCCAGACCTGTTATTCTACGACCATGGTCGAGACACACAATTAATTCCTCTAGCCATCTCAAAGAGATAAGGTGCTGGAATTAAAATAAATCAGTTTTTTTTATTGTAGTACTTTTCCATATACATATTTATTTCAAACATTTACATTAATTTTTATTTTCATTATATTGTGATTTTGTTTTAAGCTTATGATAGGCCTAGCATTTGCTTGCCAACACATTACTTTCGTAGTTCCTTCCCCTTCACATTCCCACTAGTTTACAATTTATTTAAACGTCATATGAATCAAAAGAAAATTGTTTAAGTTAATACAAAGTGTTTCGGAAATACTTTTACAAACTTCGGAAGTAGGTTCCCGACACCAAAACGAGAAAAAAAAGTTCACATAATCACATGTCCGAAAACCATTAGTAGCCTATTTGAGTTATTTATGAAAGTTTAGTTCGGTGTGTTGCAAGGTAGTTAGTTTTGCAATCAGTCATTGAATAATGTTATTGGTTGCAGATGCCCTAATTTCTATCCTCTTAGCATTGGTCAAAGTGTCATAAACTTATTTGTATCCTCTAAGGCGATTTATTACCAAGGAAACTTGTTTACATTTGTGAATAAGTTAGTGAGTCAGTGACATTTGACTAGTGTTGTTTTGCAGCTTGTAACGGCAGGATATTCATTTCGTGAGCAGGTTGATATGATTTTTGTGTACTGTCGCGCGAATGATATGGACGTAAGGCTGTACTATTGTACCAGAGGAGGTCATTTCGAACATTTACTGTGACTTTATGACACTTTCACCAATGCTAAAAGAATATAAATTAGGGCATCTGCATTTAGTAATGTTATTCAATGACTGTTAACAAAATTAATTACCTTGCAACACATTAAACTAAATTTTCATTACTAAATGAAGAACTAGAATGGTTTTTGTACATAATTTACACTAACTTTTTTTTTTTGTTTTGGTGTTAGGAACCTACCCAGAAGTTTGTAGAAGTGTTTTATAAACATCCTGTGTATGTTTCTTCCATGTCATGATTGTGCTATTATTAACTCTATTGTATATTTTATTTATTTTTAATTGTTATGTGATAACATTTCTACTACAGTGTATTGCGTACGCTCTCCAACAGATTATTTCGATATTCGTTAATATTTTTTTATTATGTATTATTCTTAAAAATGTACCTATTTACGTTTTACCTTTACGTCTATACTAATCGTAAAATAACATATGCATATTCTACTCTAAAAATAATTATTCGCTAGCAAATGCATCAAAAAAGTTATTTTAATTTTGAAACCTGTTGGCAAAGCCTATTTTAAAGACGTCAGTGAATGGTTGTTCTAAATAGCAACTTGTTACATAACTCAAGTGTCTACTAATTAACTCTATGGCAAATTTAACAAACATTTGGTAACTTAAGTATCAATTCTAGTATGATACATGTTTATACTCGTATTATACTTTCTGAATGACTTATTCGAACAAACCTGGTATTTTTACGCAAATAAAGTTACTTATTCACCTTTCAAAACACGCAGCATACAAAAGTACCTACTTATCGCATATAATTTATTATGACAGACGGATCTTACCTTAATAAAATTTTCCTAACACGTAGTAACAACTAACCGAAGTGCTGCTGCCACTGTAGAAAGCTGCATTTTACAAGTCTAACAGAGTATTTACCAAAAATATTATAAACGTCACCTAAGCTTCATGCACAATCTGTAAACACACAATAATGTAGTCACGTGTATTGGCAACGTGACTTTTCGTCAAGCTACTAGCAGGTTAGGCAATATAACAAGGGAATTTTTTTTTGCTGAAATTTCGGCCTGCCAGAGATTTTTCTATCAATAGATATAAAAACATTGCAAGATAAGATTATACAGAAAAAAAGTGTTGAGTTACTTGCTATCTGTCAACAGCAAATCGCATATGCCTCTTTTGAACTACGCTGCGCTACATATTATAAATAAATTAAATATTGAAATAATTAAAATTTACATTGGCAATGGTAAAATTACCTGAAGTGACAATATAACCGTGTTAGACATTATTTTTCGTTGTTATTAATAAGCTGTTCACTTAAATCATATTCTACGCCCTATCGTGGTTAAATGAGTAAAAAAATAAATCGGAAAGAACGTTATTTTGAAATTTTTTACAACTCAAGATGGCAGTGATGGTTGCAAAACCTCTCTATGTATTTTGGCGCATTCTTCGTATATGATACTCTTTGGTGTAACGTAAAAAAATGTAATGTTTATATACATGAGACCATGAGGTTTAAAACGTCAAATTTAGATGACCCCAAACATAAAGAATTAGTATGCTGTGTAGGCTGGTGTAATACTGAAGAAGTGTATTCTTGTGGGTAAGCTGACTTCCAGAGTCGAATTGGGGAGTGTTAGTTCGTTGTTGTCATACGTATGGCCCTTAAAAATGTGTGTTGTGGGCAATGAGATATCTCGTTGGTTGGTGGTTCCAGAGGGGCAGGGCATCATACCTCGAGCCGGTAGACTACCGTTTCATGTGAAATGACATTAATTGAGACGTAAAATTGGGAGTACCGTGTAAAAGCACGCCGACCAACAAAATTCTTTGGACAAACCACGCCGGGAATCGTATCCGGATCGCCTGGTGGTAGGCGAATGCTCTAGGATGTACCTAGACATGTCTTTTGTATCAATTACTGTGAAGTTGAAGGAAATACCGGTACACAGTAGGCCTCTATAATGGGCCACAAAAATTAGTGAATTACTTTTGGGAAAACTAGAATTCAGACACTTCTGTTGGAAGCAAGGGCTTTGAGTCAAATTGTACTTAAAATAAAAACGTTGGCGTACCACTGTGTAACAAGCAATTACTGAGCGGTTAATAGTTGCTATTTGCTAGTCTGTGGTTCAGTGAAGGTGCAATTTTTTGTCTACCTCTTATTAAATGTCTGGTGCTTACTCATTCTAATATGTAGTGTACCACAGTTGTCTATATAATTTTCTAAAACAAGCATTAATTACCAACTCTTCATTGTAAATAGGCTAGTTCTGAAATGAAATAAAATAAATCAACCAGAACATGAGGCCCACTTGACCATATAAGATAGTCTGTTGTAGGCCTACTACTTAATACAATCACAGTCATCAAGCAAAATGAACTTTGGTAGGTAGGTTACCTAACAAGAAATTATAAACACAAATGTATGCTGAGTCCTAATAGAATTATTCCTTCAGACACCAACAAAAATTACCTATGAAAATTAAAACACTGGATGTAACCTAAGTTTTGATACACTTTGAACGTGATTTCTAGTACCCACTAAAGTACCCAATTTACTGGATGGTCTTGTTGTTCTGTCATTGGATCATGTGTACAATTGAATGGGGTTTAAATTATATAGGACATAATTTGGAATTTAGTTTTACCAGTACCTACCTTTGTTTGTCAGTCCAAATATTTTATGGCTATATTTAATTTGAAATTTTAATTTATTTAGTGGATTATGAGGTTGATTAATTTATTAGTAAGTTTGTACTATTCTTTGTAGTTGAGAGTCACTGCAGTGTTATTTGTTTCATCGATAGTATGGCTACTTCGAATGGTACCTACCATTCTAGCAACAAAGTTTAACTTGGTGTCAAAAATATAGGTACTGTAGGCTACTGAAATACAAAATATATTAATGATTGACTTAGAAGTTGTAACTGCTTTTTAGCAAGCTAGCCTAAGTTAATTATGAATGATAATATCAGTGTAGGCCTGGTCGAAGGCTGGAAACAGCAAAATGGATGATGATCAGTGATATTAATAAACCATAGCCTACATAGGCTAATATATTAATAATATATATTTTTTTTTAAATTCTGATCTGTCTTTAATTAGGCTGAATGATTATGTACTGGTATTACTGTAAATTTAATTGATGTTTTTGCTTGTACTGTACTAACTTGTGTTGAAAAATGATTTTTATATGACATGCCCCATACATGAAACTGTGGGTGCAACAAAGTACATCATAAATAAATCAGTTTTATATGCAAGTTTAAAGGGTTTGATGTTGTTAGTGGTAGTTGGGAGGGGGAGGGGCAGCTCAGTTGTAATATTTAAACTGTTGTACAAGCTTCTGTGTCAAGGCTGCTAACTTAATACATATGTCTTCTGTGTGTTAGGTGATTGTGGGTTCATATACTGGATAAGTTGTAGATATTAGGTCAGTGTGCAAGCTGCTTTCTTCCTACTGTTACAATATAGTGTTCGGTTGTTCACGCGCTAGCTTCTACCTCTCCACCTCCCCTTCAGGTGATGCCTATTCTTCCTTTTGTGTTAGGCTAGCTACTTCTGTGGAGTTCATATCTGCCTATGGTTGTAGGTTAGTCACCAACATTAGTAACGAATTGAAGTGATCCGTAGAAACTAGAAATTTATTATTTAGTTAGACCTCAAGGAAATTTTTATGAGTTTTATTTTAACTCTCGCTGCCCATTAGACTTTAGTCGAATGTACAAAATATTGCTAAACTCTGACATGCGACTTCAGTAGAACTTTGAATTAAATGACTCTGTGATCACAAGGTACATGGTTTACTCTCTTGAAATTAGTCAAAAATAAATTAGTTATAAGAAACTGGTTTGTAATTTTTTTATTTGTTTACACTATTTTGGCATAATTGATATTTTGTACCCCATAGCGAATGAGTTAAATTCAGTGTTAAATTGTTAAATTTCTGGCAGTATGGTGTTATCATGTTTACACATAGGCCTACATGTACATAATTTATATTATTCAGTAAATCTGTCCTGTCAAGAATACAAAATTACATGTAAGAATTTTACAATTATCATACGTCACTTCCAGTAATTCAGGTTACTCTACTCCTGGTAAAGTCAAGTGTGTAGTGGTTTTCTTGATTTGTTAATTTCTTGTAAATGTGTGAGTAAGAAGAGAAAAATGTGGACAAGAAGGCACGCTCCTTTCCCGCCACGAGAATCAGGGTTTTAGTCCTGGTGGAATCACACCCGGTTTGCATTGCACGAAATATGGCAGATGTTTGACATTGGTCGGCTGGTTTCCATGAGGAGCTGCCATGTCCGCCACCCTTGTATTTCACTACGAGTACATTCACTTCATTCTGACATCTCTGTTATGTGCTCACCAAATTCTCTCTTCTCCATTCAACAGTTTTTACTATTATTTTTTTTTCTGCAGAACTTTGTACGTGTTTGCAGCCAAGGTAAAGTTGACTAACGAAGCTCCAACATAACCATGGGTAAAAGCCCTTGTAGACATGCCTTAAGAGTGTCGCCTTCCTGTTCACTGGAAGCTCATAAGTGACAGAGATGTCAGGTCGACCTAGAAGCGCGCATCAAATTCCGCATCATCACAACGAGCCAAGTGCTGGGCTGGCGTGCAAGATTCCTGCCAATCCATTTTTACTGTGGGACTTTAAGTTGTGACTATATAATTTTATTGGTAGAAACTCTGTAGCAAAGTTCAATGTATGTTTTTATCTGAGTATCACATATGCCCAGTTAGTATATTTTGAAGTATGTCAGTCTGAAAAGGCCTTTTGTAGCCATGTTGGGGGCTTAGAAACAGGGTTTATAATGAACGCTGTGTCTTAACAATGACAATCCGTCCTTGTCCAAAGTGTTTTTTCTTTTCATACATTAGCACAATGGACACATTTGGAACAGTTGCTTGAAAAATGTATTTACGAACACACTGAAACACATTTAAAGCTCATGGTAGGCGGCACCCTTAATGCCAACGCTATTGTCAAAAAATGTGGCAGCTAGCTGAAAACAGCAGCAGCAGAACAAAGCAGCATGCAATAAATATAATGACAGTCCTGGTCGGTGCGCAGGGACGACCACCTGCTGCTGAGATGGAACCTGGTGACGAAGGAGACAGTGACGGTGGCGGAGCTTCCTCCAGATGTGTACCCCACGGACATGGACTGGTTCCCGCGGCCGCAGGTGGCTGGCGGTAAGAAGCCGGGCCTCGACCTGCTCCTGTTGACCGCAGCTGATGGTAACTTACTCTTACATATCTCATATTTATAAGAAGCATTCTTTAAAAATTTTGTTACTGCTCTTCAGCTAGTCTCATATCTCTGAGTTACGGACACAGCCCTAACACATTATAAATTGTGTAACCGGCGATTGGTTTTCATTTTCTTTACTTCACCAAAATATGGTTCCATCTCTTAAAATGTTGTTCACTGGCATAACTTTGATTTAAGCGTACAGCATTTGTAACAGAGTGTATTAGATAATGTATTAGATGTTTAGTGTATGATCTTTGAATGATTCCTGCAAGAGGTTCGTATTATTAATAGAACCGTTTTTCGGTCATCCGCCACACCATTGCGCCCGCAATGGTATAGGTCCAAAAAAAAACTGTTCTTTTTATAATGTTTAGTATAATATTTAAGTACCTGAGAGTTATATACGTGTTTAGTGTTTATACGTTGGTAGCCACAGACCTGGAAAGCCTGGAATTATCAGGGAAATTTTAGCCATCTGGAAATATCAAGGGAAGCTCAGAGAATTTTTCAATCTATTAGCAAATTTCGCTGAATTATCATGCCTGGCTCATTTTCAGCTACCGTAAAATGGGGTGAATATGGACGCTGGGGTGTTTAGGTACAAAATTTCAAATCAAAAGTTTTAGTAGACCTACACAATTTTAATACCAGACTTTTTCCTAAAGGTTGGCAAGTGAATATTTTTATAAAGATAATTTGATTTAGGATTAAGGTCTAAACTATTAATCTGTTTCAAATTTTGTCCCTATTTGCCCCAGTATCCCTATTCACCCTATTTTTTGTTACCATAGAAGTAACAGGATGGGAAATAATTAAGTTTTGATAACATAATAGTACCCGTTGCCTGTGTCTCCAGCAGACCTGACCAGAGGCTGGGAGCTGTGACTGATGATATTTGTATTTTTTTAGCAAAAAATTGCCCTCTTCATTTTCAGGTTCCTTGTTATCTGCTGAATGTTTATCAAGTTTTGTGACTGATCAACATATAGACTAAATGTTAGAGTACAATCTTTAAATCTTTTCCTTTTTTGAAAAATAGAATTGCCAAAAAAAAAAAAAGTGATTTCCGTGCTTGTCAAAAAGTCAGGGAGATATTTGGTTTTCTGATAAGGAAATCAGGGAATTTTCTTAGCATTGAGAGTGGCCACCCTGTTATACTTCTGCAGACACATACGACACCATCATCAATGGCACACCTGAAACAGTTCCGCAGTGAGCAACAGTCCGGCAGTGTACTTGCCGTTATGAAAACATTGCTGTTTGGCAGACGTTACAGGTAGCGCAACACTCTAGAGTACTGAACCTAGTGTTTTTCTTGAACTACATGTATCAGCAATGCTTCTCCTGGTTTAGACTTCCTTCATTTCCACCGCTCAAACATGATGTGCTAACATTGTAGCAGTTCAACACAATGTCAGTAATTTTTTACTGATCTGGGGACAAATTACTTCTTATGTGTTGTACAGATTTAATTAAATTGATAATTTTTGTTGTAAAAAGAACTACAAATGCCTATTTCATGACTTACATAAATAAGTCCCCGAAGAATTGACAAAATTTACTGAAGCTGTAAAAAACAAAGTATAATCAACTGTCGTAAAAGCTCAGTACGGAGAAACTATAACAGCGTGATCTGATAACACTTGCAAAAGTTAAAATCATAATTTTTGTGTTAGAAATTTTGGCACTGGCTTTCTGTTAGGTCTGCATTATGAGAACATTTTGTCGCACATAGCCAAAAATGCAAACAAATTTATTCTTATTGCTATGTTGCGTTAATGACTTCGATAATATACCAAACCTGTTCACAAATAAAAACAATAATGTTTGTTAACCAAATTTTTGCTCAAGTTCTTTGACTTCATCATTTCCATAAAAAATAGAAAAGAAAACATAAATAATGTAAAGCTAATTTATTAAATTTATCTCAAAAAAAGCAAGTTTAGTATATTAAGTTGTGATTACAGTTAAATTTATAAATAACTCTCATCCAAAACTAAAATGGCCCAAGGAACAACACTCGTGTCAACAAGAACCGACATCAAATCACTTGTCTCCAATCTTTTCTTATTACTTATATGTAGTCATTATACAATATTTTATATAGTAAAGCAATATAACAGAGAGAGGTACAAGTACTTACAGTTGATACTCACACACGAAGGGACGTCACACATTTTTCCGCGGAAGCACGGTCGTGACGTTTCGCTTCTGCAGAAAAATGTGAGTCGTCCCTTCGTGTATGTGTGTACCTGTTTACAAGTATCATCTGTAAGTACTCGTACGTCTGTCTGTTATGTTAATTTGTTATCCTAGCTGCCTATTTCCCGCCATTTTTATACTTGATATAACAGTGTAACTAGTGTTATTGTTGAGCGTGGTGAGCAGGTGTGTGGTTGTGTGCAGGTAAGTTCCACCTGGTCAGTAAGAGTGGCCGGGTTGAGAAGAGTGTGGACGCACACAAAGGGGCGGTGCTGACCGGCCGCTGGAGCTACGATGGCGCGGGCTTCCTCACAGGTACCTTTCACAATTTTCACAGAACATTTTGTTGGAAACTACAGCTGCAAACTACTTGGTGTTGTAGTGAAATATAAATCTTGAAACTTCTCGTTAGGCAGAAGATGTTTCTTCAATACTGAACATTTTGTAATGTTGTAATGTATGGTCAATCTTTGCAGAACTATTTGTGCACCAAAAGGACAACATAAGAAAAGGGAGTTTTGGTAGACATCTTATATTTATCAGATGGTTGCTAAGAAACTAATTCTAGCTTTAGTTAGCTATAATCCAGAACACAAAGGCAGTTTAGTAAATTTTTTACAGTTTGATTATATATGTGTTTGAATATTGTTATTGCCACACCTTTGACATTGTTTATAAAGTAACTGCTTACTTAGTTTTGTGTATTGTAAGTTGTGAAATAATTTAGGTTGGTATTTTATTATAGATTCTAGCCTTTTGTAATTTTTTAATAGGCTGTTTGGGATAAAGTTCACTTAATCCCGTATGGCCTATAACCTTCAATGACACTATCCTCATAAACTATGGTCCTTACGACTTTTTACCAAAAAGTATTATGTCAGATTCATTTGGTGTAATCTGTATCCACAATGTTATCCTGTATAATTGATATAGTGAACTTATTTCTACTGTACATCCATTTTGTATCCTCAGTCGGGCACAGGGGTGGCTAAGTAGTTTACTGTGCAGGCACAATAAGTGAAGTCATGGAATTAGGACACTGTTGTATGAAGGTTTGGATACTTGGTCATTAGTATCTGAAAACATAATGCCAGCTACACTATAAGTTGATTGTTTTTGGTGACTTAACATAGTGATCATACCATCGATGTAATAGCGGCCTATAGCTGTGACTTTACGTCCGTCGCAACACACCAACCTCCATGGTGGGGCAAGATACCTCAGTGATTGCAGTTACCGATGGTCTTGGTGTTGAAGTCCTAGCCATGAGAGCAAGAGGGTCTTACTGCAGTAACGTGACAGTTTCATGAGGCTTTGCTTGCAGTTGGGGAGGACGGACAGGCCAAGGTGTGGTCTCGCAGTGGCATGCTGCGGTCGACGGTCGTCCAGGGGGACTGCCCTGTATACAGCGCTGTGTGGGGCCCGGACAACACCCAGGTGCTACACACGCTCGGCAAGACTCTCGTCATCAAGCCACTGGCTCCCAACAGCAAGCCTCACCGGGTCTGTCTTCACCTTCACTTATCATACAATAAGTAAACTCACTGGAAAAGTTACTTTTTTGTTTGCTAGGTTTCAATTTGGTGTATAGCACTGCTGGTTTCGTATCAATATTGGCTACCATATATTTGAAGCTCTGTTTCTATCTTCAACTGGCGACGACCACATGATAGCCCAAGGTTGCTTTGAAAATAAGTTGTCGGTACTAAGGACGTACAGCCACGCTTCAGAAAGCCGAGTTTTTCCAACGCTAGGCGAGCGCCAGAAAAAAAGAAATAACTTTGTTTTAATATAAAGGAATACTTTAAGGATAATTCATAAACATAATGTCCAAGTTTCTAAAGATCTATAGCCTGAAATCACAAGTGGAGAAAGGGTACATAGCACTTGTTTGCACCAAGAGTTAAGGCACATTGGTTTAAAATTTGAGTCATATTCCATAGAACTTTAGTTACATTCCCAGTACTGTAATTTTGTGAAATCACTGCAGGTGGCTAGGGACCTGAAAAACTCATGTTTTATTTTGGATGCCAGCTAACATTCAAGCAGCTTTAAGTTGGCACCTCCTAGAGGGAATTCATCCAATAATAAAGAATAAATTGTATGCTGACCCATTCGAGTGGTATCACTGTGCCAGCTGGCAGCCAATAGGCAGTTATTGTACTTTTGGGTGCAGTATGCATATATTCTTGGAGGCTAGCCTACAGGTCAGTGAACACACAAAATTTTCCGGTCTCAAGCCATGGCCACATCTTGTCTCTTGTGGTCTAGTCTACATACAGTACTCACCTTTTTATATATTAAGTAAGTAATTTTTAATGCTCTGCTGCAGGCCTGCCGTTTTATTGAATTTTATCAGTTTTAATGGATATTTAAAGGTTAAAATGAACAGACGGATAATGCTAGACAATCACAGGTATTTACAACACTTGTCCTTATCGACAATAGACACAATAATTAAGGACACATATGATGAATGGATTAACGAGATTATCCAACCTTTTTTTGTCTACTGTGCACCTAGATTTTTTTTTTGAGAAGAAGTCACTGTATAGTCAAGTAAATATAGGAAACATTAACAAATTATTTTACACCAAAATAAATCTTAAAGGGAATTATTTTATGACACGTCATACTGGCCATATCCCACATTTTGGCCCAAAAATTTGGTCAAAAACATGTTTACGTGTAGCTCCACGATGCAAACTACATCACATTCGAGGCCGTAAATAAACTCGTGCAGATATATTCAACTTTCAACAATAAGTAGCCGGTTCAACATGTTCATAGTTTCTCTAACTTGTTCTACAAATTTTTACAAATAGGAAAACGGGCGGAAAGTTTTACTGCTATTTTACCTAAACTGGTTAGAAAATAGTTCAGTCTGTAAAAACATTAACAGTAGATGGTTTACAGTATAACATCTCAGTTTTTCACAGTGCTATAATAAATTGTCTAAAATTACTTCCGAAAAGTATGTGAACGTAAGTTGAAAATATTACAGGATTTTTTAATGCTAATTGCAGGATTTTGAAAACTAACTTGGTGGCAGCCCTGCTCTTCTGAAGTGTCTCTGTCAGCTAATTTCTACTTTATCCTTACTTGTCAATATGCACAAACACTACCATGCAATTAATAAACACAGCCTGTATGAATTAGAAAAATTCCCATTTTTTGCGTTGATTTGCCCACATATATCAAATTGCATTAAACAACAGTATATAATGTAATAGTCTCATGAAAAGAATAAGACTCATTTTCTCCCCATGGACGGCCAGTGTTAATTTTTGTGACAACATTACAAAAAATACTAGAAGTTGTTTCAAATTACAATTTTATGTGTACAAAAATTTAAAAATTAATCTGTGTTAAAGATGTGAAAAGTAGTAACACTACTGGATTCTAATACAGGACATTCACTGTTAAGAAGGAGAGATAGTCATGATCTTGAATTTTTGTACTTTGTGTCATAACATTTCTTTTGGATAGATTTATATAACTTTAACCTAACTGCTGAGTAGAATTCATGTGGTTAACATATTAATTAAACATAGTAAATCTTTATTTGCCATTACTGTTGTTACAGATCTAACTTCAGTTTAAAAAAAAATAAGAGAATTTCTTGACTGCAATTAGATCTGTGTCAACAGTAATGGCAAACAAAGACTAATGATAGGTATATGAAATTGTATAAATATTTATTCTATTCTGCAATTTGGTTAAGCTTCCATAAATTTATCCAAAAGAAGATTTATAACACTACATACAAAAATTCAAGGTCACGACCATCTCTCCTCCTTACGTGAACAATATTTACGGCTCGGCCAACATGCATTGACCACTCATATATATATATATAATAACAACAAAGTAAGATGTTAACGTTAAAGAGTAAAGAAATGTATGTAGTCTCTGTTAACTATCGGTAGTCAAATGGCAATGTTTGCATTAACAAGTGATAGAAATGTGGAAACTGTCTGTAAGGTACAACACTATACTGTGTGTATCACATCTTTGTATGTAAATACAGTTAAACTCATCTGTTATGACTAATTTTATTACAACCACCTCTCTATAACAACTCTATTTTTGGGAACTGTGAGAGGTCATAATAGACGTTTATCTTATCTGTAACGAGAAGATGACTTGCATTGTTCAATAGGACAAATATTTATACAGAAGGTAAACAGTCAAAACTGATTAAATAGTGCTTTGTTTTTATAGTGTATTGAGTGATTGGTTTATTGTCCTCTCCCACTGATAAAATGTTGCTGAGATGAAACAGCCATTGTGTCGCTATCTTGGATTGTTACAAATTGTGCTACCATATAATGTGTTGTTCCCTGTTTACTTTTGTACTTAAGACTACATTAGAGCACATAACATGGCTTTGTTAATAATTTAGAATAAAAAATAGTAACTGAACAATTCAATTAAATTGACTTGTGGGATTGCTGAAAGGACATTTTTAAAATTAACTTTTGGCAACCCAGTGAACCAAATAAATGAATGGATTCCATCAGTTTTACATATATTTCAATTTAATGTACATTATTAATCAAGTCATATACTATTCTATGATCTTAACATAGTTAAATTCACAAAAATGTATTAAATAGAAACAGAATACTTTTGCACCCTTCCTCACATCAGTTACAATATAAAAAGTAATATGACAGACAGAGGTACAAGTACATACTTACAGATGATACTTGTAACAGGTACACACACAAAAGGACGACACACATTTTTCCACGGAAGTGCGGTTGCTATGTTTTGCCAGCATTAAGCTGGCTTCCTCTGGTAGCAAGACATGGCAAAAATGTGTGTGTACCTGTTTACAAGTATCATCTGTAAGTACTTGTATCTCTGTCAGTTATATTACTTTGTTAGCCTAGCAGCATATTTACCGCAATTCGTATCAGTTACAATATAGTAGTGTGTTGTTTACTGCAGTGGAAGGCACATGATGGATTGATTCTGAAGGTGGCATGGAACCCTAGCAACAATCTCATTATATCTGGCGGCGAGGACTGCCGTTACAAGGTTAGTCATATCACTTAGGCTAGTGCTTGCCTGGGGTCACCATATATCGCAGATAGCATGCGTAGTGTATGATTTGTTATACACTGAGAATACGGTTGAGACTAAGTAGATTTATTTAAAACAGAAACTATGACAATAAATGTTAAATCTGAGGTCTGTATTCCAGTATATTTAAATGTTTTTAAAGTACAGTTCCTACAGTTGAGTTCTTCTGATACTTATAAAATTTGTCTGAATACCTAATTCGAGCAAGTATGTGAGGAAAAACATTTTATTGTAAGGGTTAGCTATGTTGAACCAAGTATATGTACATTTATGAGTCCCTGAGTATATCTGCTGGTTGTCGGCGCTCGGCAACAGTAGCTTGTGCGTGCTCAGCCCCCTTGCCTAGCCTCTCTCCCGCCTTGCCCCACTCCTTCGTGTCTACGGACCTGGAGGCAGGACAGTTGGTAACCAGCAACGAGTGTGTCAT
>PNEQ01001825.1:8135-19003 GCA_003012365.1 Medauroidea extradentata | reverse complement strand
TTGTATTTATGTGTACAAATAAATATAACTTGATCAATTTCATTGTGATTTCCAATTACTTCCTTCTCTATATACATCCAAATCTATTAAACAAATGAAATTAAAATTTTCTTTTGAAAAATGATACCATTCCATCAGTATTTTCTTAAGACGTTGTCACGTTCAACTATCGTCAGTAAACCGACTTTACAGACAACCATTTTTTTATTTATTTATTTTTTTTTTTTGTCTCTCTGACTGGATGTGTTTGTTCAGTGTATCTTTTCTTTCAAACTCCAAACGACAGTCACAAAATTTACACATCAAAATTTTGTTATCAGTGACATAAAACCCTTCATTTGAAAACTCTGCTGCACGTGCTGCTAATATTGGTTTATTTTTTGGCATTTTTAGCTTTTCGTTACAAGATGACTTTCATGTTACTAATATAGTTCTCAAACTGGGACACAGGGAAATTGCATAAAAACGCTACACACATTAATGGTTGACCAACGTTATGAAAATATAAATCAATGCTGGGAAATGTACGGGAAATTTTCTGAAATGTACGAGAAATCTTTTTGTAAAGTTTAGAGGACACCCTGAATATGTAATTGAACTCGTTAATCCCTTTTTGCGTTTACTGACAACACATCATTTCCAGTGACTAGCTGTTATTATTTGGTTTGATGTAATCACACTAGGAAGTGGCTGCCGACCTGGCGCATGCCACGAGAAGCTGCGGCGGGCGAGTGATTGCGAGACAATGCAGCGGCTAAGTTGTGCTGTCAGGTTTTTCGTTCATTTTGACGTGATCAACGTACTTTTTGTGTTTCATCATAAAGAGCACAAGCCATAACTGCTTAAATAATGTATCATTTTAATTACAACATATTTTCTGTTGAATATGTTTCAACATGATCTGAATGCATTTTTGGGTGATTTTTTGTGTTTTGGCAGTTAGAATCTGTCCAACTCGGTAATAGCTATGACCGAACGTGGAATAGTATCACCTCGTTATAACGGGACTCTACTGTACACATCTATGCCATTAATAACTCCCCAAGAGTAAAATTTGGAAGTTAAAAAACTTTCAAGCGATGTTTCTGTGGTTAAACAACGGTTTGAAGGGCCGATTAAAGTTACTTTAAAGTAAGTAATATAAGACAAAAAATAGGAAGAGGGCTCTAAGCTATCAGTATATACAAAAGACAGAAGCACAAGTACGTATGTGTTGGTACTTGACAGATAGATACGAATGCAGAGGACGACACATACCTACACGTGGAAGCGCGCATCGCGACACTTTGCTGCTTAGGGCAGCTTCCCCTCATAAACCCTTACACATCCTCTTTTACATGACACTTTTAAATCTCCCACCTCATATCAGTTGAACCAATGGCAACTAGGTGCATCAGCATCGGTACATCGGCAGCCACACCATAGTCAGCCATGTCTCTTCGCCTAAGGAAGGTGCCCTAAGCAGCGAAACGAAGCGATAGTGCTTCCGCTATTATGTGTCGTCCCCTGTATTTGTGTGTATCTGTCAAGTACCAACACATAAGTACTTGTGCTTCTGTCTTTTGTATATAGTGTAAGTAATAGTTATTTAAATTTTGTCTATTCATGTAGATGTTATATTTTGTGCCGGTAGGTAAAATACAACAGGTCTGTAAAATATGAATGTGCCTTTCAATACCTAGTCGTAATGACTAAAGTTGAGAACTGAAGATTGAGGTTTTAAATACTGTTGGTGCTGGTTCGAACCAAGGTACTGGAGAACCGATGGTCCCTTGCCTATCATTAACATGTAGTGGTTTTCTTTACCCTTTAAATAGGATGACAAATCAAAGATTAGTTGTTATATTCAATAAAAATTTTCTTTACATGAAATGCATACTGCACAAGGAAAAAGAAGTCATGGTGGTGATAAGAATCTACAGTAGTGTATTTTGGAAATGGTACAGCCTAAAAAATTCAAGAGATTCCTAGATATTTTCAAACTTCTGTTAATACACACCTCATTAATATAACTTGCAAAATGTTATGTTCCGGTACACGCAAAACATTATGCCTAGTAAAAATGAGTAAGAATAACAGTCTGAAAACTACATACATTAATTTTCATAGATTGATTCAACAAATTGTTTGCATTGTAGGAATAACTGCTTTAAACCAGAGCTTCCAAGGAAATAGAACATCATCTGTGGACAGCGGGCTGGGCACTGCTGGATCAGGTAGAGACTGGTTGTCATCTACGCAGCCACACCGTAGCAACACAGGAGCCAGCTTCTCCAGTAGCAGAGAACAGGGACGTGGGGTACCTCCGTCAGGACAAGGTGGCAACAGCTGGGGCAGGCAAGGTCCACGCCAGCCAGTGTCGACCACTGTGCAGACCCCACGACCTGGGAGCAGAGCAAGTGATGAAGAGAACAAGGTGGTGTGTCACTGCAATCAGGATGCTCTACTTCTCACTGTCAGGAAAGATGGTCCTAACCAAGGTGAGCTCCTTGTTACACATCATTACATTTCTACTTTCCTCTTGTATCATATGTATATCAGTACAAGTCAGTCAAGTCATAATACTTTTTAGACTATAAATAAAAAAATGTGTAAGTAGAATCAATTTTATGTTAATGTATTTTAACATTTACTGTGTGTGCACCAGTGCATTACTTGTCAAATGCAATTTGTAAACAGTAAAAAAAAAATTAATACACCTTTGTTTTCCACCTCTACATTTCCGATTTAAGACACAACAATTTTACCCTAGTCTTTTTTTTCTCCCACTTGTAAAACTTATGCTGGATTATGATAATAGTTTGAGTTCTCGCGATTCGTGAAGAAAATTGATTGCCATTTCACAGGTACATGAATTCTGGCAAAATTAAGGCCGCATCATTACAAATTTAAAATTCATTGTTTTTAAAATCTTTTTGCCTTATTAAAATATGCATATTTATTTTATTACTACGTATCAAAAACAAAAATAAAACAGATAACATTTTACAAGCTACCAGGATAAATAAACATGTTGCATTACGTAACCTAAATCACCACCATATTCCATTCGACTTCCATACTCTAGAAATTCTCACGGTCGAAGATTGAGTTCGTCAAATGCCAAATTTTCATAACTCTGCACACGTTCATAAATTTTTGAGATTTTAAACAGAGATAGGGACTACAGTTCCAGACACACATTTTATAAAAACTCACGCGGTTAGTCTGGAGGAGAGTGAAACTTCAACTCGAGTTGTTTAAATGGTCGTTCAAGTGAAATATGCTTGCATCCAAAAAGTGAACCAAGCTTATTGCTGGGGTGCATCCAGTCGCAACCTGGCAAACCTCGTGACGAGCGATGGAGAATGGCAAACCTCTGATGATCAATGGAGTATACCTTAACTCCTTTGTATCTCTCAAGTAGATGATGTGGCAACTCCGGAATGGTTGGATCTAGTAACATTATCGTGCTATTCCACAAAGCCAGCTGCCATCAGCACGTCAACTGTTCGGCGCTCACATTTTTCTAAGTGAGCTTGTTGTTTCTATGTGGACACGTTCAATTATTAACTTTGCGACATTCAAAAACAATTTAAGATATTACTGTAATGGATTATGGAATGCGATTACAGTAGTGTATGAACTTCCTGTCCCTACATAGAATGTGCCGTACAAGTGTTGTCTGAAACGGAATGGTAATCTCTGCAGTTATTATTTTTGTCTTAATCGTAATGTATTTTTTTGAATGTGAATTTTATTAGTGCTTCCACATGAGTATGACACTAGCAGGATACAACATAACTTACTGTATTTGTGCAGGTATAAAACCTAAATTCTGGACACCAGTAATTAAAAATATAAAATATTCATGTAACACTAATGGGAAAAAAATAACTTTGTTGTTATGTATTAACAACACACTTCAAGCATTAAGATAAAGAATTTAGCTCCCCAAATTATTTTTACGAATTTACGTACATCTTTCTAAATCATTTTCAAAAAATAATGTGTCGAGCGTGTGTCAGGATGAGTGGAGTATCAGCTGCAGCATTTAACCACTAGTGCACAGCATATGCTGCAGAGTGGAGTGTCTGTCACAACGATACTCTTTGGCTGTGTCCCAAGCCAAGTCCGACCGAGGCTATCCGACCACTTCCGAAATGACACCTTGTACCGACCTTGCGCTGTACATACATTGCTAGATTAGTGAACAATGATTTTTACTTTGTTTATTTGTTTTTTTAATTTATTTATTTACCACATTTCATTCGTGGAATTTTTATACCTTGAATTGATAATAAAATCTATGGTGATTTAAAAATATAGTGCTCTTATCTGTTGTTTGTGTTGTGCTTGACTCAAGCGGGAAGTCGGGAATATGGCAGCAGCCATATATAGGTATTTACGTCCACCAACATTTTATAGGGTATTATGAATATGTACCTACGTTGTGTTTGATAGCATAAATGAATCAGATAGTTTTTCAAATGTTATGTTATGATACTACGGTGTTGGTACTATTGTCAGGGCCTATTGGAATAGCACCTTTACTCACTATCTGCCATGTTTGTTTACATTTTGCTGCACTAAATAGTTATGTATTTTCTAATAACTATGTTTACTTGACTTACATACGCCTGCAAGAATTGGGGGAGTTGAGGAATCAAAGGGTTGAAAATCCCATCTCTAGTGTGAACACTTCTTGAGAGAGATATGAATGGTAATTAGGTAGACTTTGAACTTTTTCTGCCGCTACCATCGCTTTGTCGCCATCTTGTCGATATATTATCATTGAATCTCCTGTCCACGACGTGTGCATGTCAATAGGGCCTCGAGTGCAAAATACATTGATGAGTGAAAATAAATATATACATACATAATATATATATATATATATATATATATATATATATATATATATATATATATATATATATATATATATATATATATATATATATATATCTGTGCAAGTGTATCTATGACCACAAATGTGATGTAGTTAATTCACAATTCCTATCTTAAAATTATGATGAATTTCACAGTATTTTGTGAATTTCACGAGTCATAAGTTTTAGGGGTCCTTAGTTATTAGCACTCATGCATTTCCCACAGTGAGATAATAATGCGTTTTTTGTTAATAGTCTGGGAAAACCTGGAAATGTCAAGGAATTTCATTTCCACTTTTTGTGGCCATCCTTAATTGTATTCAATCAGTAATAGAATTAATCTGTAGAGCTTGCTGACAGAGGTCTCTGAGTTTCTGTGTTGTTCGCTGCTATGCTTTGTACACTGGGCACATAGATGCTTGTTCACCTGCCAGTCTTGCTATGCAGTGCAGTGTCGCTCACTCTTGACGCGTGCACCAACTGAAAAGTCACTATTACAGCCAGAATTTTCTGATTTCAACTATTCTTTTATGTTTTCGGTGGATGGTTAAATACTATCTATGGAGAAATAAGTGTATACTGCAACTAGTAAAAGTATTTCTTAAAAGATTTTTTTTAGAGTTTGTGTGCCATTTTACTGATTAAATTTTTTTTTTTTTAAACCTGTCATTATTCTCAATATTGTTAAATCGGGGTTCTATTGTAATGTAATATGTATTCCTTATTTCTCCCCATCTTCAAGGTGAAGTGGGATCATTTCAAAGTTAATTAATTGTGTTATTTTTATAGAAGTTTTGAACTAAACTTATACTCTCATTAGTTTTTCGATCTGAACTACAACTAAAACTGAATGGAGGTAGTTACCCATTTTAAATCTGAACATACAAAATATGTTAAACCTGAACATACTCAACATTGGTTTGAAAATGTTTCGTGTTCGGCTTAACTTGAATAATTTTTTATTGTTAGTACTGTATGCATGCTTGTATGCCAAGCTGCCATTTCCTAAATTATAATGTAAAAATATTTTGGTATTTTTTTAAATGATAGATTCTTTATGTCTAATTGATGTCACTAGGTCGTAAGTTCTACAAGTGCGGCTTGCCACAAGGACAGAGCTGCAATTTTTTTGTGTGGGCGGACGTTCCAAGTGAAGACAGTCATCTTACTGGACAGCGTCCTCTAGTTCCTGTTGCAAACAATGCAGCACAACATTTCCCTGCCAACCCAGGTAACCTTACCCATTCTCCATGTTAAGTGGATATTGGAACTTTATTGTAAACTGGATTTATTCTACAGATATTATCTATTTTACCAACAATTTTCATAACTTAATTTGAAATTTTATTTTCTTGTAATTGTTTTTCAAGCGGTATGTAAAATAGTTTATATTTTGTAGATTGCAGATTTTCATCTGCTTTGGCGTTGCTGTGTTTGTATGTTTGCTCTCAGTTTGGTTTGACAGTTACAGTTTCTTAAACAGGTGTTGTACTCTATATTTGTTGTAACTTCTGTTTTCATGTTTGAAGTGAGCTGAAATGGTTTGATAACTCTGATATAAAATTTAAAAACAAGTGGAAATTAGCTAAGGTCGCTGTCTTCGATTAACTCCTCTCGCACTACCTTATTGTTTACCGAACCAGATATAACAACATATACCACAGGGATGACTATGCTGGCTAGTTTGGCTGAGATGAGTTCCCTGTGGGTGGAGGATTGCTGTGAGTCTAAGAGAGTGGTGCCTCGGATGAAGGACCACTGAACTCTCTCTTGTTGGCAGCATAAATGAGAAAAGCAGACACTCTTCGAAATCGGGGAAGGGTAAAAACCACTCGCCTCTAAAAGAGTTGAAGCTGCTGCTTCCTTGCTGAAGTCGTAGAGGCGGCAGGCTGGGGCTCTGATCTCGCCTCTCTAATTAACTGATGGATCCTCTTATGGATTAGTACATTCTTCTCGGGGGATTTTATAAAGCTAATAAGTGCTGGTACCAGTCACTGGATAGCCGTAAGAACCTGGCTAAATCGATACTGCTTTGGTGTGCTGGTACACACCGTATGACTGGCACAATGCAGCTTATGTTGGGTCTGCTCCCGACCCTATAATCGGTGAAGGAATAATTTTTGGTTCGGAGATAACTTTGTCAGTTTGGCATCGCTCTTGAGCGGCCTTATGCTTACGCACTTAGCAAACTCCTCCTCTGGAGACATGTGCATTTCAAGCAGAGGTTCGTCGCACATGCTAAAATAACACACTCCAAAATAATATTTCACTGGATGTATTATCTCACTAAAGTCACAGGTCACTGATTTACAATAGTACACAAATCACAGATTCAAGTATATACAGGTAGTTAAGGATTCCAAATTGGCACACTGGTTTCACAGACTGGTTCGCTACAATCCTGAGCTATATACAGGTACTAGTTAAAATAGGAAGCCACGTTTTTCCCGCTTCTGACTCCCGGAACAGTGTGCCACGGGGCGGCTAAGATTACTACGCTCGAGTGCATTCAGAAACTACGTGCGTGGTCCTAGGGCCTACCTCAATCTCCCTTGCTCTAGGTGACGTAAAGGTACAGGTAGGAGGGGCGGACTTCCATGGCTAGTGACAGACCACAACCCTGATGATAGGCTGGCGGGCTTTGGTGGCTAGTAGCAGACCACAACTCTGGGCTTTAGATAGGCTGGCGGGCTTCAGTGGCTAGTAACAGACCACAACCCTGAGGTAGAGGAGGGGGCGGGGTGCCTAGGCTGTGCTTGGAAGACCGAGCCCTAGACTGGTGATGAGACTGGCGAGAGCTCGCCCTTTTATACATGCTCAATGGGTGAAAAGTACTGCTGGTGAGCGCCAGGATGGCCGGAGAGGAGAGGGTAGAGGCAGAGTCTGTCTGCTGATAACAGGCTGGCACCCCGACACTCACAACTTTCCTGCTGCAAACAACAAACTTCCTGCCTACCTATTTGTCTCTGTGTTGCTGTCAAATTTAAATAACTAAAATATACAAAATACAACAAATATACACTGCAAATTTATATACATGGTTTTATATTATTTACATTGAAAAAGACCATAGCAGCTATTCTCGTCTGCAAGTCCTGGGCCGTGATTATCAACAGAGTTTGTGCGGCTATTTGTATTTGCTGCCCACGCATGTCACAGATAGTATTCTTATCAGCAACACATGTTCCTGCCGCTAGATACTGGCCCTGAAGAGGCTGGAGATAAACAAAATTAGTCCTACTCTTCACTACTGGGAGGCAAGCTTACAAATATATCTAGACGTGACGGTGATGTTTCAAATTCTGATTGAGAGTCATAATTGAAATCAATCGTGACATATATGGATGAGGATGAAATTTTTCACATTTTGTAATACTGGTATTATTCAAACACTGAGTGTCAGTTATTTAAAGACAGTGGATTCTTGAAACCCATGGATGCAGTCTTGGATTTTAGACCTGAAAATATGCTGTATACATGTAGTTGTTTATTTTACGTAATTATTTACTTGAAATAAAATGGTTATCAATAACCTAATAGTAAACATCATAAGAAAAGAATAATATTAAATGCTGTTTGATTATTGTTAACATACACATACACTAAAATATGTAAGAAGAATAAAAAAATATTGCTACAGTAGTTGTAAACAGTACTATCAGTTGTAGCAGATTTTGATGATGATTGATTCCTGTAATCTTTGGCTGATGTACCTTGTGTTTTGAACTGATGATCTGGGATAAATAAACTGTGATCGCAGAATGTGGATAGTAATAGCATTGTTCAAATAGAAATATAGGCGGGACCAAAATAATGTACGGGTGATACACTCATATAACTTTCCACCCATATTGTGAGAATCACTCTGAATTTTATTTGCCTAGGCATTAAGAATGAGTAGCAAATTGAAAATTTTCAGTAACAGCCGTACCACTTCTGTTCCCAAATGCATCAGCACATCCCAATGTAGCACTACATAGTATAGGCATTGGACATTGACAACCTCTACAAAAGGCCAGAGACCATTTTCACTCTGTTATGCAATTGTCAGGTTACTGCAAATTGTCTTAGTTAGAAAAAACCTAACAGCAAACAAATCATTTAAATTAGAGTCCACCTGCACTGTCATTTCTTCACACTTTGCTGCTCGTACCAACAGTAGCGTCTATCAGGACGTACTGTCTTGACATTTATAGTGTACTATCAGCCTTTCTTTGTGCTGGGGGAAATCTACTCTCAGGAGACTACTGCTAGACACAATGTACTTTTATGTGGGTTTTGCATCTGGTTGACAGTGAGGTCATTATAGAGACTGTGACACAATACTCGATTCAGTAGCAGGTACTAGGAAAATATGCAGCCGCTGCCTTTCTTAAAGAACCATTCCCAGCCTTGAGCAATTTTGAAAAACCATTGGAAAATAGAAAGCAGGATAGCCGAAGCCAGGGATTGAATTGGGTCCTATCGAATGTTGGTCCAGAGTGTCATCTTGTTCTGTACTGGGGCAAAAGTTTAATGTCTAACAGTAGGGGAAGATCATTGGAATATGGACCTGTTTTTGGCTAAGTGTCAGTTTTTTTTATGTTTCAAGAGTTGTATCACACAGGTGAACCTCACCATTATTGGTGACTTGTTCCACAGATGTGAGGGACCACCAAGGTGGAAGGTATAGTTTCTACATAATAATCAGTAGGCTCTGCAAGTGGATATATTTCACCCTAATTGCAAAACAGATGTCAGCATAATGCCAGATTGGGTAGCAAGGAAGGGGTTGTAAAAGGGTGCAGACTGTATTACAGATACCACTTGCTCGATTAATGACGATGTAACATTGAATCATTGTGAAAAGTTTAGTATGTATGACCAGTTCTGTAATTAAAATAAAATGAATGTGTATGTTTTAGCTGGCGTCGGTGGAGGTTTTGGCGAGGATCAAGTGACGTGTAACTGTGGACTTGCTGCCAGAAGGTATTGTAATTTGTCTTTTAGTTTGACAGTTGCTTAGGTATAAGCAAAAAGTTAGTAACATTTTCAGTGAACATTCAATCAAAAACTACTTAAATTGAAATTATTTGATTTCAATACCATTAGCATAGTGAATCCTTGGTAATACAAATGTGATTGTTGCAAAGTGGTTTCTGTGTATGTAAAATAATGTAATAACAAGCCTATTGGTAAAAGTGTCATTGTGGTCAGAAGAACGTTGGTTTTGATGATGAACAACAGCCTGAACAAAATTTTATTTGAAGCATTTGTTTTTTTAACATCTATTGATACAGACCGTATCATTACAAACTGCAAAAATTAGGTTTGTAATCAAAAATTTCTCTGTAATTTTATTTGCACAGTTTTTTTTACCCAACTACCAAAATAATATGGAAAATTGCAAAAGCTGTTGGATGTAAAAGTCACTATGCATATTTTTTTTAATTTTCCATGTTGAATTGATTGGTCAAGTTAACCAATATAGTGGATTCCCAAAATACTGTTTTCCAATAGACAAAAGACAGAGGCATGCTGGAAAATGATGGATGCAGTCTTGGATTTTAGAACTGAAAAATATAGTACTGTGGTGGCACCGCACTCTCTTCTCTCACACTGCCTCTTCTGATGTGACGATACTAGCCCCACTAGTTGCTTACAATGTTCCACAAAGAAAATTGGTAATCTGGTCAGTCCTCATACCTGCTCCGGTCTCAGCGATGAGTTACTCTTACCTCAGGGTTCGTGGTATCGAGGGATGGACGCATGCATAACAGCATTTAAAAACACGTGGTCAGATTAACAGCCCATATTTTTTACTCTCTTATTGCAAACTCACGCAACCGCGCTTACATCGGCACGTACAAACTCCTTGTACAAAATAAAATGTTATTGAAAGAGAACTGAACTAAAATTAAACATAACTCACAAGAAAAATAGCACGTGCTCAACTCAAATCATAAACCGATAGTGGGCCGGCCACGCGGTTAATACGGCTGCAAATTCACATTAAAT
>PNEQ01001823.1:0-10337 GCA_003012365.1 Medauroidea extradentata | reverse complement strand
TTTGCTGGAATATTTCCCGCTTAAATGTATAAAGATGGGTGTGTTCCGAAATCGATCGGGTGCGTTCATGACGACAATGTCTGAAGAAATTGTCATAGAGTTGAGGCGATAGAATAATGATTATATTTCTTATTATCGATATATATAAATAAAAGTGACGAGCATTGGAGCAGTGACGAGAACTGGTGTACTTACCTTAGTTTTTATATAGTGGCATGTCAAAAGCTCAAATTTATTTAAAATTGTTTTATACTACAAGAAAGGAAAACAGTCTGACTTACAGAAATTAAATATGTAATTTACACTGAAGAATAGTGACATGTGCTGCATCTAGAAATGTATAAAAAATTGCTTTGAAAATTTTGGTATTTTTAAAAAATTTGCAGCTGTGATTTATGTGCACGTACACACTCAGTCGACTGTCAAACTGTACTATGTGAAAATAAAAATTTTCTTCCCATGGGAAAAGTTTTTAACATGAGTGCCTTCAGAAAAAATATAACTCTTACATGAGGCAAAATATATGTGCTGATTAGTCATTTATTGATGTTGGTAAGTAAGTAGACTACTGTGTATGCAAGAATGGTCGTTAAAAATGCTCTGTCATGTGGGTGGTAGTCTCATCAATGGTGTGGTCAATGGAAACTGTACCAGTGGCTGAGAAAAACAAGTACAGGAAGGAAATGGCCATGGTCTGTATTGAGGAACCATTTGCTTGGAGAGAGTTTGGAGGATATGGAAAACAAAAATCAGTTTGATCAGACCTGGTACCTAAGTTCTGTCTTTCATCGCTGCAACAAATTGCTTAGTATGCTTCAATTTGTAGGTTTTTTTCTCAGCAAGTTAGGTATATTTTTCAAACACGTAATTTTCTTTCATGATGTTACTTTAAGTGGCAGCTTTAGATGGTGTTGTAAACACTCCTAGTACATACTGGCAGCAAATTTTGACCTGAGCCCTCAGAAACAGCTGTAGTCTTGCCGCAGATGCTGGTACTTGATGTCTCGTAAAATAATTGGTCAAGGCACATTCAAGGAGGCTTTAAATTGATGCGCATCTTCAATGCAAACAAATTAGTTTTTCGTTGTATAATGGGCCTGCTGACTGGCTTACCTTTGGCTTTGTGCATTGTGAACCAGTTGTAGATTACCGAGACTGGAGTTTGTCAGTAACAATTAAATAGTGCAGGGGTCAATTCTTGAAATTATGTGAAGTAATTCCATTACAAGATTGCTAGAAATTTCGCAATGGTTTTTACTTTGCGATTCTTGAATGGAAATAATTTCAGTGCGAAAACTAAGAAGGCTAGAGTACTATTATCTTTGCAGTTGAGGATGGCTTGTTTTGCAGATGCCTGTCATAACAAAGAGTGCCCATTTCTTCACATTGATCCAGAGAGCAAGATAAAAGACTGTCCGTGGTACGACAGAGGTTTCTGTCGACACGGACCCAACTGCAGGCACAGACACGTGCGCAGAGTGCTGTGCATGAATTATGTGGCGGGATTTTGCCCTGAAGGTCCGGACTGCAAGTTTATGCAGTAAGTTTCCTTCACATTACTTGAAATTGCTGGTCAAGTAAGGATGTGCAAAATAAGTGTATTTCATTCACACCATTTTCAGAACTTTAAAACTCTTCTGAGTAAATACTTGCAGTGGGCCACTAGATTTTTTAAAATACATACGTAGTCATATGTGATTTGTTGTTAAGGGTGTTCAAGTGGGTAAAATCGTAGTGCTATATTTGTATGATGTAGTGTTAGTTTTGTAGACGTTACTTGGGAGTACATTTTCCTCTTACAAAAAAAATATAGGCGTTTCAGTGACAGACTTTGCAGGGTTTTCATTCTTATAAGCCGCATAAACCAATAAAATAATGAAATGAAAAAATTTACATTGAAACTACATGTCATGTGTGCATACTTGTCATATTTAAAAATCTGTTGCAAACTTTCTTAGTATTTAAAAAAAGTTGCTGAAGTTTTGAATTTTTTTATACTTATGTAAGCTTTTTAGTAACGAAAGTATCTTATAATGGATTTTAGCGTGTGTCAACCAGTAGTTATTAAAAAATATGTTACTATAGAAAATTTTTTGCTCAGAAAGTTTGCAAAAACTATTGGATAGAGATGCTATTTTTATTTTGGTATTTGGCTTCAAGGAACCTAACATTTTAAACTGATGGTTTTAGCACCGATGTACTGTATATACCATGCACTCTTAATGACAGTGTGATATTAAATGTCGTATATTCAGGAAAAAAACTTAATAGGATTTGCTGTATAATTAAATAAGCTGGATCTCACAGTGTACTGTGTTGTTACAGCCCGAGGTTTGAGCTTCCAGCGACTGACGTCCAGCAGAAAGACGGCAAGAAGATGGTGACCATCACGTGTCACTATTGCCACGAATCTGGCCACAAGGCCCTCTACTGCAACAAGATGCCACCGGAGATGAGAGAGGCTCAGATGAAACAGGAGGAGTATCGGGTACTGACACTTTGGAGCTTAATTTGTGCGATATCACCTACTTCTGTTGGTATATTCTGTTGTACGTCTGAGAAAGTTGCATGTTAACTGCAAGCAACATTTTATTTACAGTTATTCAGCTCTACAAATACTAGGAATTAAGTAAACAATTTTCTGTATAGTATTTTTCAAACAATGTATAAAATTAAAACTGTGCCCCAGTTATCATCAAAAGTATTAAAATATTTTATCACGTAGAATATTAAAATCATACGTAATGGGTTCACATATACTGTATTTTGATTTTATTTTCAGGTGTCAAACAAGAACTTTGTGTACGTATCTAAAGGAGACGGGGGTGAAGAGATATCACCTAACAAGTTACCGCAGAAACCAATTGAGGAAGTGACGTGCTACAAGTGTGGCTGTAAGGGCCACTATGCAAACAGATGTCCCAAAGGACACCTGGCATTTCTCAGTCAGAGCCAGAATCCACCTCCAGCAGGTGGTTACCGTCGGTAGCATCAGGCCAGTTACTTCTAGCTGTCCTGAGAGGAACTGTGTTGTCTCAGATATGTGGGTTCAAATAACATTGCATCACCTGTGTTTGTGGTGCTGGTTTGTATTTGTTACAACAACCTACGAGCTGTGGATTTTGTTTCTGTGGTTAATATTTTGAAGAAAGACTCAGTGATGACCATTCTCAGATAAATTGAACTTGTCAGTTATTTGTCGTGGTAGGATAAGGCCAGAATTTTTTAACTTATGAGTAGTCCTATAAGTTTTGTTTCAATTGACCCAAAATATACATTGTACTGTAGAAGATGAACTTGTTTACAAAATGTTGTTATTAAGTGTTGCAGATTGAAACATCTAAAATTCTACATTGTCAAAATCAGTCATAAATATGCAGTAATTAGAACTTAGTTTACACTGTAAACTAACGTATAGCCTGGAGTTAAGTAAATGAAAATATTCCCGCACATACTGTATTCATACGTGTCGCTGAATAGCCAATGGGGGTTGTAATGTATTGCCTCAAATTTCCAGCCGTTACTACATTATGCAGTCCCTGCATTATATCAGTATCAAGTTCAAAGAACGGGGATGTGGTGAGACCATCGCAGCTCTGGGATATGAATGTGTCCTCCGCATTCAACACGCGCTGAAGAGCACTAGGAAAAAAATCCCACTAAACTCAATGGAACAAATTTCCGTCAAAGTGTTAACGTCACCTGTCCAGCCACAGTTAAGCAACGTTGATGCCCATCAGAAAATGTTATGTAACATATACAATTCATGTTTTAAAAAAACGGGCTAAAAATGTGCAAGCTACTAAACGAAGTTGTGTGAATCAAATATACATGACATCATAAGTTTTTAAATAAATGTCAGACATGCAAATTGTACTACATAAAGTAGGAAGTGTACTTTCTATACTAGTTACTCTGAACTTAATAGAAATGTTACAAGCATCAACTCTAATTTTCCTGAAACTGTAACTACTGACAGCGGCGGCTGGTCGAGGACATAAGCTCAGTGCACTGAGTGTAAATGTCATTCACCCCTCCCCTCTCTCAATAGCTGTAGGGCCTACTTTTTTCCCCTATTAGTAATCATAATTTTTACTCAAAGGTGTAGGTCTTTTGCTCTGCATGTATTGAGAAAAATGCACTATGTTACATGGAAACCAGCAATGTAGGTTAGTGAATTCAGTTTGCTGTAAAAACTTTCCACTTAAAGAATTCAGTTTATTTTTTGTATGAATTTTAGTTTAAAAGTACTCTTGACTTCTGTGCAAAAAGTTTATTTAACAATATTCTCAGTATATTTGATCAGCTGTTACATGGCATAGTTAGTGCCTTAATGTACATATACAACTTACCCAACATTACAAATCTAGTTCAGCTCACAAAGAGAAAAAACAGACATTTGTGGTAATATGAGTAATCAAAACAAAAGCTGTGTTTCATTTCTATTTTCAGCCAATTTGTATCTTTCCGCTGCATGTTAACAAGAATATTGCTACCTGTTTTTATTGAAGTTACATAAACAGACTTGTAAAATGATTTTGGATATATTAAAACTGCTCTGAAAAATGTCATCTGATAAAGTGGTGTTTTGAACAGTGAAGTCAAAAATATGTGTTGGTTTCTGAAGCAATAAACTGCATTAGCTCTTTTGAAAATAATATACTGTATTAACAAATCATTAAATGTTCCTGCCTCAGTAACGCTGCTTGTGTTCCCAAAATTAGTGTTATCAAAGTCATGAATCTGTGGCACAAATTCTTGATGTTCCCACGTAATGTCCAACAATTTTCTTTTTTTGGTTACTGGTTCCCCGACCGACTCATCTTCACTTGAATCACCTTCTGAAGCTCTAACACCATGCCTATAAAAATCGGGACCGTCTTGTCTCATCTGAATATTGTCAACAAAAGGTCGCAAAAATGTGCGCAAAAAAAAATACTATAAGTTACGATAATTAGATAACAAAATATAACTACAGTGAACCCTCGATAACTCGGACCTCGATGTCCCGGACTTCGGATAACTCGGACAGAATTTTGAAAAATTTTAATAATTTTTATTAATTATTTTTTGGTTAAAAGACATAAAAAATTGTTTCTGCTGGATTTAAATTCATCACATTATATTTTAGAACAGTATTAAACTTTATAACGAAGTCGCCCATCGCTACTTAGCCTTTAATAATCCCACAGTAAATATCTGGCAAGTTCCGTGTGGTAGCTAAAATGTTGCTAGCGAGGTGCGTGACGTGCAAGTAAAGATGCATCGCTGCAGGCCGACCTCTCACTTCTTTATCTATCCTCCCTCTTCGCCCAGCGAGCCAGGCATGCACGTGTGTCGTAAACAAACATTTCAGCATGGGTCTTGTGATATGACGGTAACTACGGGTTATAATGACACATAAACGGAAAATTATTTTGTTCTGGTATGTACAATGAAATCAGGGTTGCAAAACAAATTGTCCCGGACATTAAAAAGAAAAATTAAAAATCATTGCTTTGCATTGCAATGTAGAAAAATTGATGAGAAGGTTTTAGGCCCCTTTAACCAAAATGTTTTCAAGAGCTGATGTGGGTGGTGAAAGAACAACACAACATCCATGCCCAAGCAGGACACGATGAGTCACGCTCGCTTGTTGATGATGCTCTGTTGATAACATAACGGCGTCTGGAGAGTTGTAACGTTTTAAGCATGAATCGGATTTGTTTATAAACTACTTAACGGGAAATAATAGCGTACATGTAATGGACCGTAAAATGTAAACGTCTTATGCGGGATAATTTTAAACGATTTTCATTGAGGGACGCACGTGAATGGATTAACAAGATCTTGTAGTCTTAATTTTTCCATTTTACTATACACCGACAAAATCCTTTTCTATATTTTAGAAGAAATGTTCACGTTATGAACGAGTAAATGTAGAAAAAAATGTGCACATGTTATATTCTACACAAAAAAAAATTAGAAGGTAATTTTTTGAAAACCCCTTATAATGGCCGCACCTAATTTTTTGGGCCTAAAATTTTGTCAAAAATATGCGGCGATTACACGAGTAAATACGTTAACTCTATAGAACATGATTAAAATTTTATTGCTTTATAATAGGCCTATGACAATTTGTGTAAGAATACAGCTGTAAATTATGTGTTCTATGATGCAATTTACATACATAAAATTAAATTTTAAAATTAGTAGTGTTAAAATATGTTCACATAATGTACAGTGACCCAGAATGATTGTTAATTACAGTACCGTTTTTATTCATGTATACGAGGAAAATTATTTTTATACCTTTGTAACTTTGTAGGAGGGTAGAGTAACTATCAGGCTAGCAGTTGGCTGCTGCCCCTACGCTGTAACATATGGACGTAAGGTATTTTTCAATGTAAACAACTTGTGTGAGATGCGTGTGGTCACGTGCGGCGTTTGTATTGCACGAGACTGTACCGGTTGACCTTGACTACTTCCGCTCGCAACCTCCCTAGATTTTTCAATGTAAACAACTTGTGTAAGATGCGTGTGGTCACGTGCGGCGTTTGTATTGCACGAGACTGTACCGGTTGACCTTGACTACTTCCGCTCGCAACCTCCCTAGCTTATCTCCAACGATCATTTCTTATCTCTCTCACACGTGCAGGCACATTGGCTGTCGCCAGCCAGACGAAAACTTTTATGTGATAGAAGGGTGCCTGGTGCCAGCTTCTAGCAAAGAGATAAAAAAAAAAAAAAGTAGCAGCATAAAAAATAAATAAAGATCTGACTGCCCACATTGTTTGACATTCTTTTATAGTCCTCCACGTTGCGTTAATTTTCACACTGCATGGTGGCCCTCCAGTAACTATCACGTACAAAACGGTATTTATTGCAGCCTCTTTTGCTTGTAGAAATAATAGCGTACTAATTTCTTAGCATTTCTTGTGATTAATGACTGATTACCCCACCTCTCCGGACACCCCTCGATAACACGGACAAATCGTAACTCGGACAGCTTCTCCCCCCTTTTAGTCCGAGTTATCGAGGGTTCACTGTACTATTCTTTTTTACAAAAATATAATGTAACACAATATGCTACTAAAATATATTTTCCGAAGTCACAAATAAAAGTCCGCTCTATTTCAGCAAGCAATTATGTTTACAAAGTCAATTGTAAAATACCACAAAACCTGTTCAAGACGTGAATGATGCAAAAAGAATTGGATGCCAGTGCTATGTGTTGGTACAGATAAAGAATTTGTTGTAGCTTGCTAGGAAAGTCGAAAAATTGTGTTCAAGAAAGCTTGCTATCGATTTTGTGCACACGTGAGTAGATGATGGCACACTCTACCGATGATAAAAATACAGTAGTTAAATGTATGCGATGATACGTCAACGGACTCTATGATTCACAAGAATCATTTCTGTAATAACAGACAATGCTAGTAGATGGTGTTAAGTTACGGACGAATAAATACACCAATAGCAGTCGGAGAGCAGTGAATGCGGGACGAATATTTTCGTCCTTCGCATGGCCAGAGCACTTTAGATACGACGGATATATTCGTCAAGAGCACACACAGCACATAATTTACTTACGAACAAATTCGTCAATAGCAGTGAAAAGGTTAATTATCTTAAACCCCTGTGTACCATGTACACATTTTTCTTTCCAAAATTAGCTCTTCAAAAAGTACGATGCATGCAAGGGGTGCAAGACCAATGCTGATGGCCTACCTCTATGTGTGACCAAATTTAAAGGTGCAATATTGCAGCCCGTAACATGCAATGTCCTATGCCAAAGTTTTTTTGTTGAAAAAAAATTGTTACCCCCACCCTTACTAAGTACACAATTCCCTAGCTTCACCTGCAATATATGTGTTAAATTTGGCCATGTAATAAAGAGCAGCGTAACAGACGAGTTCTTTTATAACATCTTTGGATGCATGTGACATGGAGGACCGTGGCAAATGGAAGCAGCTGGGAGGGAAATTTGAAAACAGTGCATCCGGCTAGAGTTTGCAAACCCATGTGTGCGCACAGAAATAGGCTGTTGTTGCAGTTGTGTGGACACGTTGTATTGTATTTATAAAGACAATCGGCAGGCAATGTGAACGAGTGCTGATCTGACACACTATTCAAAATGTATACGTACTATGTACTTTAATGTGATGTGTAATACAAGAAATTGTTCCCAAACTTAAACAGTGACAAAATTTAAATTTCTAATTTTTCATCATTTGATAAAAATTATTCGGTTATTTGGCAATTCTTTTTAGGAGAAGAAATTTTATTTTTAACACATATTTGGCCTACCACACTGAGGAGTATGACTTAAGAAGACAACAACTACGTACTGGTAAAAAACTTTTAGTAAGATTTAACCAGCATCTCTTTTTATAATGTTAGTAAGGTTAGTATAAACAAATTACAGTTTAAAAAAATTTACAGTTATGGCATTATCTCATTTTGGGTTTGTTAAGAAGGTTTGATGAAACAATATTTTCACCAGGCTAATGTAACTTAACCAATACTGCAGAGCAAGATTTGAAGTTAAAACTAACACAGTTATTCCAGTAAATGAAAATTTCAATGAATTTAAGACGTTGAGATGTACTCATACTGTACTACTCGAGTAAAAACCCTAATTATGGATTAATAATTTTTTTTCTTGAGAAACTTTGATAATGACAAACGTGTTTCAAACCACAGTTGCAAATTTACAAATTTTGTATCACTGTACTAATGTTGACGTCTTAGAATACCCTCATTTTGATGGTTATAGATTGTTATTCAAGTCTTCAAGTAGGGTAAGCGGCCGTATTCGGTCTAAAGTCTCCATTTGCCACGAAAAAACTGAATAGTAGACAACCAAAACAGGCATTTTTGAAAATTCACCTGCTGGCGTAGGGTAGGTTATTTCAGTCACGTGGCCAAGTTTTGTCTTAAAAAGGCTTGTAATGTTCTCAGGGTAGGTGAGAAATTAATCGAGAGGTCGTTAGCTGATATTTGAGCACTGGTAAATTTCACTAGGCTTAAATTTTGAACACCTTAAACTTGAAATTTTGGCCGACATACCCTACCCTTGTGAATTTTCATAAGCGCATCTAGATATTCGTGCACAGAACGGCACATTCCATGCCCAACCTAATAGCAATATGTAGTTTCAACTAATTGGTGATGGTCGACTGCTTCAGAGCACCCATGATTGGCAGATAATTTACAGGTGGCAGAGTATTACCTACTAAACCTTCCAAGAGTTGGCAGTACTATTGTACACTTGGGGCGTTTACGTGAAAACTGAAAAATAATTAGGAGAAAAAGGATTTTTGGTTTTACGATTATGGGATGTTACGCTTGTTCACCTTGGATATAATTACAGGATTCCTTAATACGCATACCTGCAATTGCCTCTTTCGATTCATTTTTTGAACACAAGAAAACTTCACTCTGATAACTTATTAAGTGACACTAACCTCGTATCTTTGATGTAACAAGGTGTTCTTACAATAATTACTACAAAATTCAATGTTGCATTTTTTCACTTTGTTTTCATTCTTATTATAAGCAAATTTGTATTGATGAGTACTGTACTGCATTTCAAGTATAAATGTCTACATGTTAAATTATTATTAATATCAAATTAATACTAAACACATTTTATTGCTTGAAAATATAAACATGGACCATGATATGTTGCATAGAGAGCTGTAGGTTAGGCCTACGGCTGCAGTGTTCTCACAAAGTCATTCATCTAAGACCAGCAATCATACTCTGTTACCCAAACTTGCCGACAATTCCCAGGGTGAAATTAATCACAGTGTCTCACGGAAACACAACCGTTGCTCTAGTCCAACTTAACATGTGCTGTATTTGTTTTCACTGGTTCTCAGTTTCTGCCACAGGTACCTACTTTACAAACAAAAATCCCAATCAACATTCACAAACTTGACAATATCTAAATCCCAAACATACTGCCCACCAAAATGAATGTAGTTATTTTCACGCATGCACATATAACCCAATCAGAATCACTGTGATGGAAGTGGGCAAAGCTTTAAGCTTTACAACTGCTCCATACAGAAAGCCATGCCTTGCTCAGACAGTTACGGCTCTGGTGATATAGGCCATTCGGAATAAAGTGAGCACTAAAGATTTAACCTTTAAAAAAAATCACTAGCCGTTACTGCATATACATCACCACTAACAAGAGTTACTTTACTGCTTGTATGGTTGGTAGCGATTTATTGTACGTAGTTCCATGTATTTTCCTATTTGAATACAACATTAGTGAAAGAACATATGACGAACTCGACCTGTCTGTATTTAATACACTTCAAAATATTTACTTATGATCTTATTGA